>JACXSJ010001102.1:104290-119781 GCA_014851325.1 Pentalonia nigronervosa | reverse complement strand
ATTATAGTAATAGCAATAAATATATAATCAAATATCCTTAGAAATAAAGTATTCGTTCAAAATCGGTTTTCGTTTGCAATTAATTTTTAGTTATCACTGAATTCAAATTACAATGACTTACTTTATGGCAAGGCAGGGTTGAGACACTGGGCATTGCGTTCGAAAAAAATAGGAAAATTAGTTTAAAAATTATATTATTATTGTTTCAATGAAAAATAATCTCAGAAATAAAGTAATACTCTCAATACAGACAATATGTAATAATTGTAAATAACTTTATCGGTCAAGCATATTATAATGTAGCAAATATATTAGGACAAAACATAGGGGTTCAATATATGCTTCGAAAAACCATAGAGCTTCTAATTTTTTACCATATCACCGGTAATTTTTTTATAATAATAATAATTGTAATAACAAATACTAAAATTATACATTCAATCAGAATATTTATGAGTTATCTTTTATTTATGTATTAAAATTGTAAGAATATTTTATTTCTTTTCATTTCGTTAAAAAGATAGCAAACAATAAACAGGTTATTTGTAAGGTCACTAAAATAAATTACCTATAGTAATTATTTCTTCAAATCACACAACGTAAATTAAATAAATTAAAGTATTTATGTACAAATGTACAATGTACTAATTTGAAACAACTATGAATTCTACAACAGACCTGAACATTTGGAGTTATCTTTGTAATATATCTACAAATAAAATAATTTTTGTTTTACATTAAATATAGTTATAGTATACATGTTTAAAAAATTGTATTTTCATAAATTAGTTCAAATTCCTCAAAAAAATATATAAAACGCTTTAAAAAAAATAATAAGTGCCACTGAAAGGATATAGAATGTTTTAAGTTATAAACATAACTAGTAAATAATATAGCGTTGTTTTCAAAAACAAGGTACACATTAAATTACCTATATTACTCAGTACCCTAAATATATTTTAGAATTTTTTTATTTTCCTATTTTCGGTAATTATAGTACATACAGTAAAACCTCGATAAGTCGAATCTCAATAAGTCAAAAATAAATCCATTCGCGTGCGAAATCTTTAATAAATTATCGACTTTAGTAAGTCAGAAATCTCAATAAGTGGACAAAATTATACTTCCCTTGAATTTTGACTTATCGAGGTTTCGTCGTATAATCAAGTTCAAATTGTGTATGTATATATCAAACGTAGTCACAGTAACATTGAATCATATTTAATTTTTTTAAAGTAGGTATCTAATATATTTTTTTCAAAATAATAACTATTATTGTAACTTGTATTATAATGATTATAGTAATTATACATATTATTTGTTCATTATTTTTTATTCGTGCAGCGATTCGTGGGAATGAAAATTATACACCTTAATTTTACAACATTCAAACACTATAATTACATATTATGCCGAGATAAGTGAATAATGGAACGCAAACAAAAGAATTTTAAAGCCAGTTTGAGTTGGCTTCCGTGTAAATGCGTCGAATATATACAATTTGTAATATGCTTATAGAAGAAAAACGTTACACGTTTTGAATCAAATTTAACAGTGATACATTTATTAATTATTTTTATCCAACTAATTTTTAATGTTGAATAAAAATACGTCTGTTCAAAAAGTTCCCGAATTTTTCAACATTTTATTTATGGTGCTTACCTACAAACTATTGAGACTTATCACCCTCAAAATATTCTCCCTCTTGGTTTATACACTTTTGCCAACGACGTTTCCATTGTTGAAAGCAATCCTGGAAAGCAGTTTCTGGAATTGCTCGTAGCTCCGTTAGCGAATTTTCTTTTATTTCATCAACCGTAGAAAATCTTTGTCCTTTTAACAAAGATTTTAGTTTTGGAAATAAAAAAAATCTGCTGATGCCAAGTCGGGAGAATATGGTAGATAAAAAAGCATGATCATGTGATTTTTCACGTAAAAATCATAAATTTATAGTAAAATGTGCGCCGGAGCATTGTCATGATGGAGAAACCATGAGTTTTCCTTCCACACTTCAGGCCTTTTCTTCCGCACTTTTTCTCGAAGACATTTTAATACTTCTAGATAGTACCATCGGTTAACAGTTTGTCCTACAGGTAGAAATTTGTGATGAATAACTCCCAGGTTGTTGAAAAAAACCGTTAGCAATGACTTTGACGTTTGATCTGACCTGACGAGCTTTTTTTTGGTCTTGGAGAAAATTTACCAACCCACGGTGATGATTGGACTTTTGTCTCAACATCATAGCAAAAACCCACGTCTCATCACCTGTTAAAATTTGCTTCATGAATATGCATCATTTGCGCGATCTAACAATTCTTGACAGATGGTTACGCGATTGTGTTTCTGACCTTGCGACATCAACCGAGAGACAAATTTTGCTGCAATGTGGTGCATTCCAAGTTTTTCTACCAGAATTCCATGACATGAACCAACAAATATGTTACAATCTTCCGCAATTTTTCGAACAGTTAAACGTCTATTAGATCGCACAATTTCATTGACTTTTGTCACATGAGTATCGTCTGTTGATGTGACGGACGTCTTGAACGTGGGTCAACTGATTCCCGACCGTCTTTAAAACGTTTAAACCAGTCGTAACACTAAGTATGTCCTAAACACTGATTACCATAAGCATTTTGCATCATTTTGTGATTCTTAATAAAAGATTTCCAAAGTTTAACACAAAATTTAATATTAATACGTTGTTCATAAATATTATTCATCTTAAAAATCGCACAATACACACGACTTGTCTAATTAAATGCGCACAATTAATGGTTAGATAGCAATAAACATTTGGGATTTAACTGAAAAAATAGCTGCTTATCTGCATTTTATTTTAATCTAATAACATTTACGATAATATAATTTTTCTATTTTTAGAAAGGATAGTTCGAGAACTTTTTGAACAGACCTCATACATAAATCTTTTCCTTTTGGAAAGCTACGAAAAAATCCGAAAAACAAAACATTTGAATTTTATTGAATTACTTACATATTTTACAGTTTATACGCTTTGATCAGATCTGGCAATTTTTTTCTCTTAATGATGATTTATTATTAATGCTTTAGGAGATTTTAATTCAATCTTTTTTATTAAGAACATCTTATTATATAACATTTGTGAAACATATAAACAATGGAATATTTTGTGACGTATGTTTAAATGTTTTTTTTTTTTTTTTTTTTAATCGAGTGAGTGATTAGTATAACTACACGTAGGTGCAGCCAGAACCGCCTCTGCTTATTGCAGTAGATAACTATTTATAGCCTTATTAACATATCATATCATTAAAAAAAATTAAGCATAACGATTATAATTTTGGAATAACAATATTATTAAAAAATAAATAATATGGCAACAACACCCAGTTTAATTATCGATGTTCACCAAAAGTCGAAGCACCGGTCAATGCGTTATATATATATATTTATGAGTACTATACAACTAATTACCTTAAACTAAGAGAATGTAGCGCAAATAAGACAATATTCGAAAATAATAGTGTATAAAATAATTGTTGTCGTTGCGGCGTGTAAATCTAACAACGACGACCGCCCCTACAAGGTTATAAACTTGATTCGCGTAGTTACAACAGACACAATATTATTTTACGTTTACGTCTAAATAATCTTTTATGTTACATAAGCAAATAAAAAATTCGATCACGCAAAACAACAGCAGCCGGGAAAAAATATTTCCAATGTTATATCGCAGTATCTACGTTGCCGCGTTGCAGACGAAGGACATTGATAATATTCGGATAACATCATCGTGTGTTGTATATATTATTAGATTCCGTTTCCTACATTTTTTATGTTTTATATGGACGTTATTATTACATACGTATAGGTAACCTATAACTTTATCACTATGTAGGGTCATATTTAAGTACTTATTTGGTGTACGGATTAGTCGAAAATCGTCGTAATATTATACAGTTTTCTCGGCGTTCGTTTGATTAATTTATGTATTTGTTTATTTACATAAGTGATGCAGAGCAAGCCAAAAAAACAAGTAAGTTCAGTACAGTACGTGGATAATTAATAGTGTGTAATAAGAAAAAGAAAGAAAAATACTCAAGAAACATTGCTAATCACAGATTAAATGAGGGGTCCTCGTTGATAAGCCACGTCATACGTACAATAGGAGGATTTAAGACACAACTAGTGGAAGTGAAAGGGATAGAAAATAAGGGGATACGAGATGAACGTGTGTTAAGAGTTGGTATGAGAAAGTCGATTAGTGATAGAAAAGGTGGACAGTCCATTTCGTTAGTTAGAGAAAGTCATTTAACCTCGTGTTTACGATTGAGAAGCGTATAAATCAAGAGCAAAACCATGGCAAACAGGAGTAATGATGAGTGTAAGTCATAAGAAGGACAGAGGGTATTTTTTGTAAATACTATAGAGATCGAAGGCATTTTCTTTTGAACACGTTCAATCACATGACTAAACGCAGCAGTCGATGGATCCCAGATAACCATACCACATTCATGTGTATTTTAGTGCTTTGAGTGACATGTTGAACCCAGTGGTGTATTTATAAGGAGTATTGGGAATAGATTCCCTTCCTTGCCCTTCTTTTTTTTTTATTAAGACCCGGTATACTTAAACAGTACAGTTGTTACTTATAAATTTGGTATCCTGTGGGCTGTGAGTGACATTACACAATAATAACAACAAAATTAAATATGATAAAAGACTATTTTTGGCTGGGGTAACAGCATTAAGAGCATTATACACATTTTTGGGGATCAGTATTAATTTTGTGGTTATTTAAATAAGCAAAAATCAATTATTTCACATCCCCCTCCTTGAGAAAATTCCATATACGCCTCTGGTTAAAACTCCCTAGTTACACGCTGAATAAAGTCTATAGAACTTTTATTGATTTACAGCATATCTCAAGGATGTACTTATTGGGACACAATGTACGTGCTTAAGTATTTGCGTCTGTTATCAACAGATTAATACAAATAACTATCGATAATAATAACAATTCAATAGCAATTTAAATATAACCTACACATAACTAGTACTATCATAATCAAACGTGTGTTAATAAGATTCACGTTTTCGGCAATGAAATGATAAAAGTGTCGTTCCACTTCTTCGGTATCCGTGAACCGCCGTGTGAACTGATATTCATATAATAATGGTAAATTTAACATTATCGACCAATTATTGATTCTACAGGTTCCCGGATAATTGAAATATTCCAACCCGTTCGACGTGTGGTTACAAAGCATACACTAACGCCCCCATATCATGTAAAACAACCGTGACCAATATCAAACATAACCATAGTTGATATACCACAAGCCTCTGCAGATTATTAAAACCGCGGAAAACGCCATAGGTACTCGAACTATAGGGTTGACGGTTTTTTCGGTATACCGGTTTTAAAACCGCAATACCGGTTTTCGATTTAAATACCGTCAATCCTATTGAGGTTTTTCAGTATTCCAATATTGAGGTACTACTGCGCACTGATACAGTACACCACGTAACCGTATGGCCTGTGCTCGGATTTTTCTAGTTATTCATCAAAATAAATAAAATTGTTTAAGTAAAACTATTGTACTATCATTAACAACTACATTTAAATAACCAACTTTACCTAATCCACAGTGGAATAGTTAAATATTTTTAACAATTTGATATATAGTGGCAATAGGTTAACCACACGGTTTACACGGAATGCGGAGACAGTGTAAAGCCGGATTCACAGTCACATCGTGTATCGTATCATGCGTGTAATTACAAATGGTAACCCTATTGGTTTAAAAGTTGAGCTGTAGTCAATTTTCGATATATTTGGTTATTACATGATGCACCAAAAAAATTATATCCATTCAGAATGTGATTTGTTTGACACGACACAACACAACACATTACGTAATTATGAACCCGGCTTAACGGTACCTTTACGTTTTTTTCCAGTATGTACCGGTATTACGGTATTCTGTTCTATATTGAAACCTATTAAAATAAACCGGTATTCTATTTTAATACTGTCTGCCTTAACGCGAACGCGTTAAACGCACGGCACGATGACGGTGAATCGAAAAGCGGTTTTATTACAGTAGAATTATAAATATTTTGTCGAATGTCGATGTTTCGAATTTTTCATCATCTCAAACTAAATTTAAATCCACCATTACACTGAAATAGCATTACAATAAGTTTCCATATTTCAAAATTTTTTCTGTTCGCTTGAAATTTGACTAACGAGAGTACTAATGGCTACACCCATTTCGTTACCTATAACAATAAAGTACACATGCCATATACAGCAAAAATACAAACTTAATGATGGACAAAAATGTTGATACAATTAAATTTGATGTTATGATTTCGAGGTAGGATATTAGATTTAGACCAGAAGTAATAGAGGCAAAGGCAGATGAGAGGTGACGGTGAAAGTCTCGTAAGATATCTTAAAATACTTAATACACCACTAGTCGACTAATTATATTGAACTTATGATATGGCTTGAGTATAGATTTTTGATTTTAACAGCGCTATATATTTTATCTTAACGTTTCATAAGCATTGCGAATTTTTTGAAAATTCCTACAGTCCTACCATTATTATTGGTTACACACAGCCTTAAAAAAAACATCGTTGTTTTCCAATTTGAAATTGAAGACACCCTAGCTTGCACCTCCTATGGGATTCATATCAACATCAAACATATTTTCGCCAATAGCCGTACACTCAGGACGCAGAACAGATTCAAAACTTCCGGAAACATTAGCCGTATCGCCCAAACAGGATCACGAACTCTTCCTCCACCGCTATCAAGTTCGTCATTACTGCCAATTTACTCAACAAACTTAAGTATCCCTTAACTGTTCATTAAGACAAGACGTTATTATATCTTGTCATATATTTACTTGTTAACCGTGTACATTCATGTATATGTAAAGCATGCATTATAAATAAATATCTAAAAATCTCTATCAATGGCCACTGCTACAGAAGATAAAAAACAATTTGAAATCTAGTTTCAAACACGATATCGTCGTATTTCTATTATAAGGTAAAGTTATATAATAATATGTATTCAACTCTACCCGCTTACATTTAAAATATGTCAAATATCATTAATCGATTACCTTTTTATACGCGTTTTAAGTATCATTAATAACATATATACCGATATTAATTTTACAGAAACACTTTTATTCATTTTTAGATTTATTTTGATTACATTTAAAACCAACATTTATGTTCAAGGTCAATTCACACATACCGATTATTCTATTAATTTTATGAATAAATCGAAAATTACTACTAGCGTTATTTTATACATAACAATTTGAAATCAATCCTACTTTCATTAATAGTTAATACCATAATAAGGTAAGAAACTGAAAACTGTGTTCATAGTCGTATTTCAGATGCAATAATCAAGCATTGAAATAAAACTATACAACACAATAATACAGCACACGTCAGCACTATAAATAATATGGATTATAATTAATAATCATATCTTTCGTCGATACTAGTGAATAGTTGAACAAGAAATTATGGCAAATTCGAGAAAGGTACCAACTAAGTAAATCGAAACACGTAAGTATGTGACATTTTATAAAATGAAGAAAAAAAGTTACATTTATCCAATCTTCTAATTATCCAATGATTTTTTTTTATCCTGTGGATTTTTAATATTGGATACAAATATGCACAGTATATTGTTTATTAATCAATATAATTATTTCGACAGTAAATAACATTCGTTGTTTCGAAAAGTATTAACTTTTTGGAAAATTTAGGAATCATTTAATTAATGCATATTTTTATACTATTCTTCTTTACCCAAAATATTTATTAGTGAATCAAATACCAACTTTTGATGGCTTCCAATTATTTAATTTCATAATCTGAAGTACAATATTACATTAAACATATTGAATATTGAGATACACAAATACTTAACGAATAGTTTTTTGATTAATAAACGTTTTAATTATACGTTAAGATTATTTTAATACTCAATTGTTGAGAACTATCTAATAATTTATGTTCGAAATGTTTTAGTGCCTATGAATAATTGTTGTGTAGATTCTTAAAAGGAAAATTCCTCAATCCCTTATGAAAAAATGTAAAAGATACAAGGCTAATTTTTAAATTTTACGTCAAATAAAATAATTATAATAATAATATTAAGTAATAAAAGTGCCTAATAATTAAAATTTACAAAATAATGATAAATTACTGTTTAGAGATTCATGTTTTAATGATGTACATAATGAATTGTTCAATATCACAAAATAAGTATATTTTTCCCCCAAAAAAATAAATGTGAGAACGAGGACTTACTTACTCGGCTACTCTTATTGGGAAAAATGACTGATTTTTGGTTCAGTAAAAGATGTACAAATATAAGGAAAATAATCGATATTGATAAGAGATAAGACAATAGAGACAGAAATAATAAAAAATAAGCCTTCCATTATCTAAGAATAATCAAAATATTGTGTAGAAGTCACAATATTTTATGGTCTATGAATATTATAATATACGAGTATATTATGTATATTTTTGATATGATGAAATTATTAAGGTGAAGTGAATAACTGAATGTCTGAATGTAATGAATTGTTATTCCTATTTAATTTATTAATGAATTATGTTAATAATAAAAAACCGTACATACCTAAAAATATAATGAATATCAACTTATAATAAATTACTAAAATACAATTCAAATTAAATATATAATATATTAAAAGTATTTTTTTAAAATTTATTTCACTAATACTATGTTTTAATATTATAATGTTGTTGACATGTTTTAATTTATAGGAAATACCATTTTCAATAATGCAAAAAATAAATATAGAAGACAACCGTAAATAATTGTTGATAAGGTATAATAAGCCATCTTAATTCTGCAAAACAAACATAAAATAATATAAAAGTTAAGTTACAACACACGTTTATTTTACTAAATCATTTACTGATTATGTATTAAATATTACTTTTTGTATCGTTTTCGGCTGGCTGTTAGATCTTCAGAGTCTTTTAAGATGTATTTTTTGATTCCATATATTGTTTGCAAAAAATATTTTTCCCATTTTATGTTTGATATGTCCATGTTAAATAACTTTTTATCCTCCTCACTCTGTGACGATATGAGAGCTTTTAAATGTCTGTTGTCAAATTTAAAATCAGTGACACCAAAATGTTTCATATCTCTCATCATCACGTCAATTTTTTTGTAGATTTTTATTACCCTATAATAAAAATATTTTGTTTTCGTTACAGGTTAATCGTTAAAATTCCTAGTAACTCTATATAAACAATTTAAACTAGAGCGAATAGTTAAAAATGTTCACTCATTCAAAATGTTAATTATTTATTAAAAGCATATATTTCATTATAATATGTAAACTGTGATTATTATCATGTATTACAATAAAAAAGGAGAAGAAAAGAAGACTTAAACGTCTGGATTATTTATTTACACAGTAACTCCCACGATTCTTCGACATGGCTATGTGTATAAAGTCGGTTTTTCAAAAAAGACGCTTATTTAAATTGAATAACATATTTTATTGTTGTTGATAGATTGAATTTAATAGATCTTAATTTTGTCCTCCTAATATGTCCTCATCATGGTACCGTGGGCATGGAAAAGTTGTGATGCTAATAGGATGATTTCTCCTAACACTGTGCCAACAAAACCCTCGCACAACTAGACTAGAAATTTCCAAATCGTTTTATCTCACTTCGTGGGTGCGGAGAAAGGGGTAAGGGCACAGCTGACAAGCAATGTTGTGTGACCTTATCTTATATGATTTTTACTTTGATATATTTTTATTATTTTTGTAAATTTTTTTTTTTGTAACTAATTATTTTCTGTTTGATTTTACGTAATTACTAGCACAGTATGGTACTTTAGTCACCAAGCAACCAAAAAAACCTTTGGTATTTTTTCTACACTACAGTAGGCATTTAAGATCTCGTTGATAAGCAAGTGAGTGAGTGAATAAGTAAGTAAAAATAACGTCGAGCGATAACAATTAACAAATTGCGAGATGGCAAATAAAACACGGTGGTGTAGATACGATTAAAACGGCAGTCGTCCTCATCGCATTGAACCAAGATACATTACGAGATATGTGTTAATATAAATAAAAAATAAATACACATATTCTAATTGTATTAAACAAATACCCACGAAACAAAATCCATCATTCAATGTTTTTCAGTGAAGTGGATATCTACATTAATTACATTTTCAAAACCCTGGATTTATGAGAGAAAATCATTTTTAAATTTTAATACATATTTATATTAGTCTTGAATAAAAATATACTATTTACCTTGGTTTTTTCCCTGAAATCCACAAACAACTATCAACTAAATATGCTGGTAAATAATGGTATAAAAAAAAAAATATAGTATATAATACTTTTGAACGTGTTAAAAACGTATTTGGTTTCCAAATCTGTAGCATAAAAAATAAATTTAACAATTACAAAAATAAACTAACATTTTTGAGCTTAATTATTATTACATTATCTATTTAAATGTCTACCTGTTTTTCTGAATATAATTTCTTTTCCTGTATAATATCTATGATATATTTTAAACTTTGACCGTATGTTAAATATGGTGCCATATGATTAGGAACGTGATTGAATACTGGAATTGTAGGTTTTGAACTGATAAAATAAAAGCATATATATTTAAAGTTTAGTATGAAATATCATAATAATAAATAATTAAATATAACATTATTTTATGGGTCAAATAGTACATATATGTCCATTTTAAATTAGACTGGACTAATATAAATATAATCATATTAGGTTTGCATATCGAGAAAATCCAGAAAATAATTAAAGTTGATGGTTCTTTTATGCTAGGATTTATTAAAAACTAATAGGTAGGAATTTCTTAGTTTTGACAAAATTAATACAGTGAAGAAATAGGTAGTTATGAACCCTGAGGGCTGAATATGTCTTGTGGAAATTAAATACCTAGTAAATGTTTTTTTTTTTATTTGTAAATTTTAAGTGTAAATAAAAATCGATAAATCATTCGTTAGGAATTTCACTCATATATTTATGAAAAATGTTGTGTTGGTATTTCAATGTACTCTTTCCTATCAAAAAATGAGTTTATGAAACGATTCCTCCAAAAATGACGAATGTTATCAAGTAATATAACCATAAAATCCTAAAAAAAAATACGTTATATTACAAAACTGTCGTAATTCGTGAAATCTTTTCAGTACTCAGTATATCTTTTTAACATTCTAAACAACAGACTCAGTCTTGGTTTAAAAAAAACCTATTATACATAAATACATTCTAATATCAGGTTTTTTGTTCATCGTGTTTACCGTGTCTTGGACGCATGGTGAGCTGCACTAATAATCATATTCGCTACGTTATCGACCGGCATGATTATTGCTCTAACTTTTGAATCCCCAAGCACTACATGTATAGCTCCCAAGCCCACACCCAAGCATAAACCAGGTACACTTTTCATAGTGTTTACCCATCCAGGTATCGGTTCTTCGTTTGTAAATGTAACTGTTTAAAACAAAATCAAAATATAATAATTAGATATAGCTTTACTATTATATATATTATACCTACTGAATAATATTATGTTCAAAAACATTAATTTAAGTGCAATTTTAGGCTACACGTGCCGAACAATCACAAGTTCATAACAATAATACTATGCCACGAAGTAAACCGGAATCGACATTTCCACAAACATTCTACCAATTTTTACCATCCACTTTATGTATTTATCTGTTAAATTTGTAACATTTAATTTTACTCAAGTCGCTTTAAAGTTATAATACTGTGATTTTTTTTTTTTTGTCTGCACTGAACCACATCATAGCACAGATGCATTTAAGAGTTAAATATATATTTTAGATAACCCACAATCAGTTATATCAGTAATATACTTATAATAATGAACTACTATAATATAGTTTAAATCATCAAGAATTTAGAAAAATGTTGTGATATTCAGAACGTGTCATTAACAATTAATGATTAATCGAACTAAACTTACAATGTCCACTGAAATTACGCGTATGCCTAATACCTTTTACCTTTCGGCTATCACATGTCATCATTCTATGTTAACTATTTTAGTGAAATCACATGTCATAATCCATCAAGCACGCTCAACCCCGTGTAACAATGCATACATATTGTATCATTACATATATATGTTATTATATTATAGAAAAAAAATCATTCATTACTTTAGTGGAATGTACCTATCTATAATAAATAAATACACTATATAAACTTTACCAATTATACATATAATTTTTAATTTCTGGATAATATTTAGAAAGCAATTTCTACAATAGTGTTTGTACGTTTTTTTTCATCATTTATGATATTATTTTTATTTAATTGAATTTATTCATTCGTGTATAATAATTAGGTTCCTCACAGAATGAAAGCGTGAAACTTCTTTATTTTGGACCGCCATTATTTTTACGTTAAAAACAATGATGAAAACAGAATTTGACGGTCGAATTAAGTTTTGAAGTTCTCACAGTATTATTATTTAAAATGTTTCGACTTCTATGATACGCTGAAAGTGTGTAAGCCTTAAAGCACCTTCGCAACCTTTTATTAAAAAAACGTCAACATGTTCAGATTAAATGCAAAAACTTATATATATATATATATATTTAAATATACTGGGCTATATTTTGTTGTGCTATATATACATAATATTATTTCAATTCCCGAGAATCAATGGTGAATTTTTATTTGACTTATTTAATACTATAAGCCTTATTGATTTAATTTTTCATCTCCGTTTAAATCGATATTATTGATCAAACAAATAAAACCCAATAAACAACAAACAAAGGTGTACCTACTACTATCACTAAAAATATGGTGAATCTGGCTAACTTGGCCCAATAGGTATTTTCTCCAACCGTCTTTGTAGGTATATATTTAAGTGTAAAATAATATTGTAATATAGATATAATATAGTTACCAATGCACGGTCTAGCGATACATATTGGCATATTTTGGCCTTTTTTCTTTACGATATTTTCCGCAACGCATTTCGATAACGTATATGTGTTCGGCCACAACCCTAAACACCTTACAACACAGATAATTCGGATATTAAAACAATGTTAAATCATGCAAAATTATTATTGTATCGATCGACGCATATACCGTTAATACTTATATATATATATATATATATATAATAGATCGGGACTTACTCGGGTGTTATCGAATTCACCATCGAATCAGACATGCTTTCGACCAAGTTGATCAAAGTGTCTCCTTCTATATGACACTCGTAAATTATTTCTTCGGTAACCGATTGATTGGGATTCACAAACGCAGTGGACACATACACAAACGACTGTAATATAAAAGACTCGATAATTGATCACGTTACAATCGAGTCGTTGTAAATTGCGTCCCATTTTAAATTTTTTATTTAAATTGAGGCCCGGATATATTTTACACATACGTACATTTTTGCAAAATCACTATTTTCCTTCCCATTTTTCAGACTTAGGAAAGATAATATAATATTTTATAAATTGTATTAATAGTGGTATATGGTTAAAAATATTGGTTTTGCTGTTTTTTGTTTATAATTAAAAAATATATTATTAACAATTAGTAATTATATGCAAATTTTGTGTAAATAAAAAAGTAAAAGCAAAAATATATTAAACAATTAATTTATTTATTTATTTTAATTTTTAATACATTTTTTATTACACGCAATTTTATAGGCCCATTATTACTAATAGTTAATAATATATTTTTCAATTATAAACAAAAAACAGCAAAACCAATGTTATACCAGGCCGCAATTTACGTACCTACGTTTCAAATATACACGGTGCGCAATTTACGTATGTTTTAAAAGTACACAGGCCACAATTTGTATAGTATATGATTATGATCTTTTTCGAGGGATGCAATTTACCGATTACGTTTCAATCGATAGTATAACGAAGCGTATACAGAAAAAACCGCCTAAAAGAGCATTATATCTTGAATGGTATCGTAATATTACTTTAAGTCTAGGCATACGCTGGGCGATCAACAGCAAATCTCTGGTGGACCTGACGTTGATGAAACTCGTGTGCTTGAGCGGACCGTTGAGATTGATCGTGGCGGCGCAGTGAATAACGATATCCATGTTGGCCACCATGAATTCTTCGTCGGCAGCCGATAAACCCAAATTCGGTTCCGCGCAATCACCGATGATGAGCAACACTTTTTCGATAAAGTCTGGTTGCTCGTCCCTCAGTCGACTGAAGAGCTGAAAATACAACCGAATACAATACGATTATTACGACTTTCGGACATCACAACTCGAACGCGTTTCAACGAAGGAAGCTCGTGAAACTCACCGGGGTACTGAACATTTCGCGTAACCGAGTCTGCGGGTCTTTGTTTTTCTTCGGCCTGACTAGGAGGTACAACTTGTTCACCAGACATGATCTGAAAATAAAAATAATAAGACGATTAGAAGAATCCGAGAAAACCATAGCCGTGCGATACACCATCCGCGGAAGTTAATGTACAAGCAGCTAACCTAATATCTATAACTAATATTTTGATATACAAGCTCAGAAACGGCATTTCGGAATGAAATGATTATAATATATGTATACGGTTTGTTTAATTGTCTTACAAGCTATAATCAATAATTTAATTGAACTAAAATAAATAAAAGTACTAATTTATATTAGTTACAGCATGTATTCTATTAATTTTAGATTCTGAGCGGATCGACGAATGTATTGATTTTACAATGTTGTGTGTTTTTTTTTTGTGCCTGTCATCATGTTTTAGTGCAGTAAAAGTGCTTCGATTATCTTCATCAGCATCTCTTCTGATAAGCAAGTGAATCTAGTTGGTACTTTGGGGGATCAAAAGAATAAAATTCCCAATAGTTTTTAAACGCGCCGGGAAAAACAAAAAAAAAAAATTAACCCGTCGTTGGTCGCGTCTTTTTTTTGTACTCCTTTGGTCGCGTGGCGAGAGATTCTCTCACTTTCTTCAATAAGTCTTATAATATGTAATAAACTACCAAAACACATTTATTATATAAATGAGCACTTGTAAACTATATATATTTCAGTATTTATATATTTTTTTCTATTTTACAAAATACATTACATATTACAATTTACACATTACACATTACAGATACAGGAATCACATATGGCTGTTGTATGTTTTTTATAAATTGGATTTGAACATGTTGCGCAAATTACCTATATAAATAATAGTATATATAATTACAAATATAAAATATTTTAATTATTAAAATATAAATTTACTATTACCACTGTATATCGATTTTCCTTTTTTGGACAATAAGAACATTTTGCTTTTCCACTTGTACCGGTTCCAGTTTCTGGGCTTGAAATGACTCGTGGAATAACAATATCAGTGTTTGATTTGTAAATAATTTGACCATTTATTCCA
>JACXSJ010001102.1:46902-104190 GCA_014851325.1 Pentalonia nigronervosa | reverse complement strand
GAACATATGACAATAAAAGACAATTATTGTCTCCAAATCCAAATTTTGTACTACATATTTGTCGATTTTTTGTGTCTAAAAAACATGTTGGTATCTCCCGTTTATTTTTTTTCAGTGTCATCTATTTTTAGATTATTTGTATCTGATAAGGTATAGCACAACTAATAGGCAATAAACCGATATAACAGACAGTGGTGACCAAAATAATATCGTAATGAGAGAATCTCTCACCACGCAACCAACGACGGGGGTTAAGGAAAAACGGGAATTTTTATTCAAAACAAATTTTTAACAAAATCTATTTTTATTTTTAATATAACAAAAGAAATAATGACCGTAAACACAAGAAATTTTCACCGGATGATTATATAAGCATTTTCTATACACCATGACATTTTCAAAACAGTTTGATTTGTCTGAGCTATTTATATGCATAAGTCTCTAATAGTTTTTTATAAGCATATAAAGTCGAAATTTAGAGAAAATATGTAAAAATTACGACATTTTGCAGTTTTTTTTTATTAACAAATTCTTAAAAAATTTTCTATTCAAATTTAAGATTTGAAAATTCAAAACGAGAATTTTTATAAGTTTTTCTACTTTTTAAAAAAAAAATTCACCATAAAGTCAAAGTAATTTTTTATGAGTGTTTGAAATTAGACATTAGATATTCACTCGTTTTCTCCGGGAACGATTTTCTTGTTTTGATGTAATTCAAAAAGAAATAATTGAAGACGTTTGATATTTTCACAAAATATTTAGATTATCATTTTTTATGCATCAAAAAAATTTAAAAATATTTTGACAATTTTCGAGTTAATTGTAGGCTTAAGAAATTTTTGGTTTTTTCAAATTTCTAATTTTTTTTTTCTTCAAATATTTATAAAAATAATATCATGGAGTAAAATTTCTTGAAAATTTAATACAAAATTCCTCAAAAGTTTTTAAAATAGCAGATCAAAAATAATAAAAATACATAGATATAATTTTTTTTTTTATAAGCATTTAAAGTACAAATTTTGACCAAATTAATCAAAATTTCGAATGTTTACAAATTATTTAGTAGTTAAAAATATATAAAATAATCACTTTTTATAGCTAAGGATTAAAAATTTAAAATATGGTTTTTCGTAATTATTTAATAGTGTAACAAAAAATCAAAAAAATATATTAAAAAAATAATTTTTTATAGGCATTTAAAGTTTAAATTTGGATGAAATTAGATATTTAAATGACGAATAACGATGTTATTTATTTCGTTGTAATTTAAAAATATTTTTCGTGGGTGCTTGAAACTTTTTAAGTATATTATGATTTTTTATACACTCAATAGCAATGTTTTCTGCAAAAATTAATTCAACCTATTGTATTATTAATAGTAAAATAAATTATTTTAATAGTAATAATATCTTAAAATACACTTAATTCTGTAGGCTGACAGGCCGTTTTTGCTCAGAATCATTTTTTATATACAATGATTTTTATCATTAAATTCAAATTTAACACATTCATGAAAGTGATTCACTCGACACACTATACAGCAGAGCAGTGCCTACATGCTAATCTTTTTTGTTTTGTAATTGTCATGTTTTGTATTGTATACTTATAATTAATATAAGGAAGTAATTCTCGTACGCCTATTCAAGTTGGTTATTAACCAAGGAAATTTATATTTCGACTGTATATTATCAACTCAAGTATTAAATTTAAAATTTTGTCATTTCTGTAATTTTATAGTGATTAAATAAAATTGTAAACATAAAAGATTATTACTTAATGCGACCACTGCAGCGAAAATGATCTTGAATTAAAATTTTAAAAACGAATAATCAAAATGATTTGCTCAATCATTGTAATATAACCGAATATCATTAAATGATATAATATTAAATAATATCGACCAATGATGAAAATCAATCCACATAAAACTAGTATTATATGGAAGCTGATTATTTCCATGTGACGGTACAATTCTATCCATAAGGCCTTGTATTTAAAAAAAAGCACCCCGCAGATAAAAAATACAAAGACGGTGGTTTTTATAGTAAAAACAATTGCAAGACAAAAAAAATACTTAAAATTAAAAAGTTGTTTCTTAACTTGACACCGTACATCATGTACGTATTTAATTTTATAGTTATAATACTATTATTACGACCAATTAAATAAACACTCACTACTGTTTGTTTACACAATGTATAAATAACTATTAGCTACCCATCTTCAAATGCCCATTTTGACATACCTCTGAGCCACAGCTCACAGGTAAATCTGTCTCCGGGCATTGAAACAGCATAAAATATTATTATTAGATAATATCCTCATCATAAATGATGTAAGTTGAAGATTTTCTAAACATTTCCTACATTTTTTACATTTAAGTTGCTAATGGTTTATTGGTAATACTCGATCGTTATCTACAACTCACATACCATGATTCAACGAAAGTGTGGATAAATGGCATTTATTTTAAAAAAGTATTACAAAATAAAATTAATGAATATAATATAGGTACCTAAGAAGTTTTTCGATTAGTACGTTTCCGATGAATCCTGTAGCTCCAGTTACGAAAACGTTAGTACCTTTAAAAAATGATTGTATTTCAGTAATCGATTCGTCACCACTTGTCATCGTTGTTTTTTTCACGCAAACTATTTATATAAATGTAATGGTTTATACACAATTCAGAAAAGAATATCACTGAACTGAATTTAAAAAAATGATTGGTATCCTATATGTAAGCACCTCTGGAAGAAATAAAAAAAACTAATTAATATCATTAACTATGTAATATTATGATAATTTATTTCGTTTTGATCTATTTTAATATTTTTTATTAACCTTCTTGAATGTCGTCGGTCGTCACATTAAAATATACTTATGGTATACGTATTTTAGTATATATTTACACGTAACACCAACAAAGGTTGCTCATATTACATAATATGCAAATTAAATTTTAACATGTAAGGACCGTCTAATTGAACTTCCTCTATGTTTATACATATCCACATACATTTATGTTTCAATTTGTACCCAGTAGTCACTAATACCAACTACCTATATAATAAACAAAAGCATGTATTATTAGTCTTATAATTATTGAAACGTTTATATGAATGAGCGCCTAAAATGTACAAATTACAAATAATTTGTTCTAAAATCAATAGCATCTAAGCACTAATATAAATTTATACACAATAAATGACAAAAGTGCCAAAGATATAAATGTACATCAATATTAATATTTTATAAAATATATATTTAAAAATATTTAAAATCATCAATAATCGATATCAAATAAAATAATAATATAAATATAAATAAACTGACAAAATAATAATTTATAAAATATGACACTGAGAGTTACAATATAGTTTATTATATCGTGTTAATGCTCACCAATAGTAAGAAAAATTATACTCATAAATTTATTCGTTTTTATCAAGCACAATATTTATTTTTTGTATACCACAATGACACAATATCACTAATACCACTAGTCATTTCTTTTAAATATCCATATTTGTGTTCATTAAATAAAATGCATAAAATTTCTCTATTAATTTTTCATCAAAACGACTAACAAAAATTAATGTATTTCTAGTAGTTCGATTTAAAAAATGTAAAGATTTTTGTTTGGTTAAGAAGTTTACTCTGTATCGGTCGAAGTAAATATTCAATATTTTTAATAGTTTTTAATAAATTGAATATAAAAAATTAAAATGTTTATTCCCCCCATGAATTTTCTTGAAAAAGTGCTCTAACCGATGCAAAGTAACCTTGTCTATGCATTCAAATATTTTTATATTTTTTAAATCGAACTTTTGTAAATACTTACATTTTTTTCATACGTAATATAGCTATTTCACGTACATAAATTAATTAAAATTTTTTTTTTATGACACTAAGTGTCATGTGTATAAGCGTGCGTGATCAATAAATGTTCATTTACTATACAGTACACATAAAAAGACGAGCAAGTCCTCAAGGAACGAAATAATTGTTTAAATACAACTCATTAAAAATGTCATGTTTGAAGGGGCCTTAAGATTATAATTTGCTTAGTGTTTTAGAATAATATAGTTCTAACTTCAATATCTAAATTGAAGTACGTAGATATTCGGGATTTTTGGTGCTTTTATATCATATGATTTATTTTTTGTTTACTTCGTTTTATTGCTTATGTCTTTCACTGATTAGAACAGTGTTTTTATTGTTTTTGTAAAAAAAAATCAATCAACGATTTTAAAAACCAAAAACAATTGTTATACCTTACCTATACAATTAACCAAAATATGCTTTTACCATTAATATTTTAATGAATTAATTTGAGCATAACGATTAAAATAATATCGACAGCCTTTAACAAGCATTCGACAAAAATTTTATTTTGACAAAATGAGATCGTAATTTAAACGCGTGCACATTAATTATTGTATAAATCTTATTAGATACTAGTACCTATATTTTGTTAATATTAAAGATTAGATACATATTTATACTTTATAATTTATGTCATAAAATACTACATATTAATATATTATACGATATGAAAGAAACGTGCTCATACTATTGTCAGCATAGCTATATTAGGTTGAAGTACTAGATAAATGTCTAGTTGGTGGTTGAATGGGACGGGTGGGTGTTGATACATATTAAGTTTTGTGCCCTTCCATTGAAACATCAGACGTACGACTGAACAATAAAAACAGAACAAATCGTGACTTACTCTAAATATTAAACACCGTGTAATATTGTAACAAGACAGCATGCCAATGAATTCAGGAGTCTCATAATAGTTAAAGGAACCAAACATACAACGCACCAACTGTAGTGAAATAATTATAAACACAACACCGTAGGCTACTGACGTGTGAATAATAGCATGGCTAAATATACAGGCATATTCTGCTGAAATCAAGATTCACTATCACTGCGTACTTCTCCAAGCTGACGTCATGTTCCCGTCTAAAACAGATCTTATCAATATTCAAAATGAAATTTAAATTGTTATATATTATATTTGAAAATAATTTTTAATTAATTAATTTTACTTAATTCTAAAATGTAGAATGTACAATATATTACTCATTACTGTATTATTGTATTACATGTTTTATAATATGTAATACAACAACATGTCATATAAAACAACTAGATAGCCGACTTTGTATACCATGCTATACAAGCCTGTGAAACTGGCCACCATATGTTAACAGGGAAATGTTTACGTTTGAAATGTAATGATAATAATAATAACAAATGTAGTATTCTCGCCATTCCCAATTCCGATTTCCGATAACTGATTCTCTAAAAGTGTAAAACGAATTTCAATTAAAAACATGTTGAAATCACAATGGAATATTGCCGAACAATAGATTAAATTTTTGATTTTCTCAACTCCAACAGTAAATTTTCCCAAGGATTTAAGTCCTCTATTTTCTCTAATAACATAACGAAACTTGAAGAAATTATATTGGTATTAATTAAATATCTGTTCTCTCTAAAGTTTAAAGATTCCCCATTATATACTTTCAATAAAAAAATTTTTATTTTAGGGTTTACTATTGCAGTTAAGTCAGCTTTTTCTTATCCAAACAATTATTTTCACAACAAACAAATTTTAGTTATATATTAACATATAAATTTTCTCAGGACCGCCTGGAATTATTTTTTGAACGCATTCGACAACGTTTTAGCTCAAATAATATCCCTAATGTTTTTCAATTCAAAACAGCAATCAAATAAATTTTAATGAAAAATTCAATTAAATGTCAGTCTAATTTTAATTGTAATACTTTTGTTGACGATTCAATTAATTCCCTATTTGAATATAAATAGAGTAAAAAAAAAAAAAAAAATAGAAATTGATTATAATAAAGAATTTTTTGTAAATGAAATTGACGATATTACTTTAAAAAAAGTAGAGCTCCTTAATTATGATAATTCCAATAATTTATGTCAATTACAAGATGCTAAACATACCATTTTGCTATATTGCTGGTTATATTGTGAAAAAAATTTATTTAGATTGTTTTAGTTGTACTTATTCCTTATATAAAAAACCAAATGAACATGATTGTTGTAAAAAAAATGTATTAATCTAAATTTGTTAACTTAAAAAAATAGGGGTAGTCTTATTTCAGCTTCTAAATCAGTTTTTCTAATCATTTTAAATGCAGAAAAAATATTTTTATATCTTACTAACAACTTAAAATTTCTTCATGTTCCATAACTAGATGTAAAAATTATTAAACGTGCTATAAACACTTTTTCATTAAACAAAATATATTTCCAGAATTAAATTGAAACAATGTAACTCTTCTTGAATGACCACACAAATTAATATTAATTACTCTAATGACAAAAAAGTTCTTAAAAATAAAGTTAAAATTATTTGGAAAAATGTTTTTTTTCCGATATATTAAATCCTGTAAGCCAAAAACACAAGTTGACAAAACTTATTTTATTTTTAAATCAATGAAAATGTAATTGTTATTTCACAACAGAGAAAATATACCTATATTGTCAATAACTTATTTTGATTATATTATTTAGTATAAATAATATATTATAATACTGTTATTTGTATATACAAATAAATGCGTTATATTATAAACTATGATATTATACATTGTAGTTTGAACTTTTTTGAAAAAAACACCCAAACTTTGCAAACATTAATTTAACAATTAATTATTTAATGGATTAAAACTATTATCAACTAACAAAATTCTTAACATTATTGAAGCTTTGTAAACATTGCCCTGTCGGCATATGGCTATCTTTGCTTCACTCTTATTACAAAGTCGGCTATCTAATTGTTTTATATATCTATATACTTGAAAAAAAAATATAATGAAATAATACATACCTAAGGGAAAAATATTTTAATTATCAAACACATACATAAATTGAAACATTATGAACGGATACTAAAACGATTAAAACTCCTAAAATTTTATTACGAAATGCGAAAGTCTACCACTTTTAATTAGCCTTTAATGATTACCGAACAGCTGTCAATCACTGAAAATTATATAGTCAAATCCAATATACTCAACAAGATTTAATTAAAATAATTTATTAGTTAACTATGTAATTCATAGAAAGCTAGCAACTGGTAAACATTAACAATATACATAGAACATAAAAAAATAATTATTAACGATATTCCATTATCTTCTATCAATGTGAAATATGAAAGTGTGTGTGTATAGCTTCTAATAACTTTATAACGATTTATAAGTTATAGTAAACAAAACGACTCCTAATCAGACTGGTATTTTGGTATAAATTATCAATTTTCAAGTTTTCAAAAATTCTTAAAAAAATAAATCAATAAGTAATTTTAATTAGTTATCGGTAATAACTGATGATAGTAATTTATTTTATTACGATAAAGGAAAAAATAATTCAAATTTCCAAAAACTTCAAAAAATTTTAAAAAATAAACAATTGTACTTTAAGAGATATTTTCACCATCAAAATTTTTCTAGAAATTATATTTACAAATTGGCTATTTTACATTTTTCAAAAAAAATTTTTATTTTCACTATTAAAAAATAAAACATTTTTTTTTTTTTATATTATTGGTGAGTATATTATTGAATTAATGGTTTAAATCATAAAGATATATACACGTAAAATAATAATTAACAATAAAATATTATATATTTTGAAGATTATTTAAAACAACATTTTGATAGAATGCTTTTGTATTTTTTTTCCTTGGGGATAATTAGGAAAATATATTGTTTTTTATCATCAGACCATTCACTAATCACAGACAATAAATTATAGTTTTCAATAATGTCGTTAACATATTCGTCTGGTTTACCATTAAAAATTTCAGATTTCAGGTGGCATTTTTCAATATAATTTTATACTTTGATTGCGACGACGCTCACACACTTATAATAATCGAAGGTTTTTGATTTCACCAAAATATTATTATGCGCCCGGCAGCCAACACCACGGGGCGCAACTAACATTATACCATAACTACATTATATAAATAACAATTTCAGTCAATTTTCAATTTTTAAAGAGGGGATTTAAATTCCACTTCTAATTCAATAACTCAGGGTTTAGTTTACATATAGTTATAGATAAATTATGTACGTTGTGATACGTATTTGGGTCAATGAAAAGTTATATCTCACTCTCTCCTGACATAATATAATTATTGTACCATATTAAAGTTGATTATGCTACAAAATTCTTAATAAGGAAACAGTGACATATAGTTTTTTAACCGTATTTTTACCCTCTATCATTTATATAGATTTAATCAAAAATAATAATATTGTACAGTATAGAGCTATGTCAATGGCAGCGGGGCGGAAAGGGACAAAATGTATCTTTTATACACGATTTGAAGCACCAAATATATATATATTATACAATTATATATTTAAATATATATATATTTTTTTTTTGCTTTGTTTTGCTTTAGCTTAGTAGCAGGTTATGTACAATCTTTGATTCCAAAAAAAAGTATCATATTAAATGTTTACTGATGAATTTTGATGAATATGGGCCAATGGAAGTTAACGCGGCACTTTTATCCTGCCACCCAACACCCTTCTGTAATATAGATACGCGTATTATATTATATGCTTAGTTTGTAACAAAACCACAATGTAATATAACACACTCACACAGTATACTTTTTAATCTAAACATATTCTTGAGATAAATATTATCTATAATCAATGATACTATTTATAAATAATCTATATTTATTATGTACATACATATTAGACACATTTCATTGAATTACCTAGCTTTATATCTATATATTTTATTTTGATTTTACACTTGATGATATACTGAAACCAATACATTTTTATGTATCTATTTTTAAGGTTTATTAAAACAGAAATTCTTCACTTGCTTGTAACTATCAAATGTACCTAATTTCATCATTACCTATTTTTCGTAGTGATTAGAGCAGATAATCTAGTTTCAGTATTTTTCACATTAGAGTTTTTGTCCTTCTAAAAACAATAATAATTTTTGAATTTAAATATCATCTGCGGCATTATTACCTTTATTACCTTCAACCTATAGTTAAAGAATAATTGATAAAAGAAAAACATGTAATGACAAACAAGAAGTAGTCAAACACTTAATCACAGATATAAACTACAAATATTATAAATATAATTGGTGTAATATAATATTGTCATTCAAAAATAAATAAATATGACATTTACTTATCAGTTTAGGCATTCTGTTATTCTAAAAGCTAAGTATCTATACGATCTGTTTAGAAAACAAATCACACGAAAACAACATAGCATAAATATTATTAAATACATTACATTATACACGTATGATGGTATAATCAGTAACGTATATAGATGGGAGGGGGTGTCTGATGGGTCGAAGACCCCTCCCACCGAAATGACAGTCAAATTATATAACAATGTGGTAGTTTAGCACTCTAAGTCTAGGTGCTAGATCATTTGTTAGTTGTTATTTTTTGTAGCCCATCCCGAAAATTATTTCTTTACACGCCACTGAGTATAATAGTTAACATAATTAAATCGTTTTATAGCTTGCATACTAAGTAGTAGGTAACTATTAAGTATTTAAATTATATATATATATATATATATATATATATATGCATAATCAACGTCAAAAGTTTAGATACACAGAGAGACAATTAAATATGTCTTTTTGTTTTTTTTTTTTTTTTAAATATTTGATATCCCATCTCAGTCATGGTTCCTTAAACAACCCTTAACCAGGTCTCATATCGTTCGATTTTCCAGACTCAGATTCGGACATAATCTGCTTCCTGCACATGCTTTCCACCTCGACCTAAACGACTCTCCCTTGTGAACTCGCTACGTCGAGAAGCAATTTGTAATTTTACGCATATTATCGTCAATTGCCCATCATTACGTACATCTCGCTAAGAACTATTTGAATTATTACGCAAGAATAATATTTTGTCGATAGACCCTCAGATAATTTTAAACTCTTTCTCAAGACCCATTATTAATATTATATTAAACTACATTCAAAATGCTGGATTCTTAATTTGAGTGTTATCTATTTATCATACTTCATTATAACTTTTGCTAACCTTTGCTAATTTATTACACACTTTGTTCTTATAATTTGTTATGTGTATATTTAGTTATTGTACTTTATTTATCTATTTATTTTTGTGTTTTACTGTTTTATCATTGTTAATACCTAAGGAATTGTAATTGTCGAGCTGTAATAATTTGTATAATTAGAAGCTATAATAAAAAAATAAAAAAATATTCGATCCATACAAATTATATCATGTACAATGTACACGCATTTATTCAATAATAAAAATATATTGTGTACATTACAATAATAACACATATGGATATTATAAAATTGTAATGAATGGTGATCAACCTGAAACAAAAATTACATATTTTATTATATTCAGACATTAAAATCGTAGGTATTTTAAAAATACATTGAACTGATTAAAATACAAAATATTATACAAAAGACCCATGCTCCGTATACTTTTTATAATGATTATATATAGCTGCAAGGGTGACACATAGTGTCATAGGTTTTTTTTTCGTCGCTATTCTTGTGAAACACACAACAAAGCGAACTCACTTTTTGTAGAACTACCAACACCGTAGGCTTTGGGTCAATATCAAAATGACTCAATACAACCGAATATCTAATGAAAAACACGAATATCGTCGAAGGTGTCGAGGCGGCGTATTATTTTTAGTTACACCGCAAACCGCAGTATACGTTATATAATTTAAATAAACAGTAATTAAAATGTGTACAACTCACTACACGTCGAAAGAAATCGACGCTACATCACTTACACGATACGTATAGATATTAACATTCTTATATTTTCTGCCCATCAGTTTTAATCGTTTTGTAATAGGGTAATTAACTTTACTCTAATTTCAAATCAATAACAATGCAAGGTGAATCCAAACTGGTTCCGCGAAACATTTGAATTGCTTACGATAATTGAGGCTCTACTGTGTATTAATATCAAATAATCTTATAAGATTGCGTTTCGCCTTTTTCGAAAGTCTTTATCGAGAACCAATAAATTCGAATGCCAATTTTTAGATATGGGAATTAGATTCAAATATGCAGCCATACTATGCATACTAATATTTATTTTACTCATTATTTCGTATTATGTACTTAATCCGTACGCCGACCACAGGAAATGAACATCCTTCAAATAAACACCTTCAATTGACGAAATAAATGGTCGAAGACACATAGATTATTATTATTCTGTCGAGTACTTAATCACTTTATCGTTATTATGTGACTACACGAAACCGTAAAATGATTACTCGACATAACAATGATGATTGCAGATATTTCCGTTCTTTCGTCTATAATCATAATATACAGTAAAGTTAGTCCTACAAAAAGTAAATTCGATTACGGCTGAGCTTGCCGGTAGAGCATCGACATTCGGCTGCTATATTAAGTAATAACTAGATAATACCTAATTATATATTATAATATTATAATAATATTATGCTCTAGAGCTACGAATTGACGATAGTTAATCGACCCGTCAATCTAACTAACATAGATCACTTGTCCGCAGTAGTTGTTCATAATACAATACGAGCATAAAGGCATTGGGTAAATATACCTATTAGGTATTAGATATTTGTTTTGTTGAATTGAAATTTTACCTTGGTCATAATGTTGTATTGTTATTACTTGTTCATCATTATACAAATTTAATATAGGTACCTGTTCAGTGTATTATTATTTGTTCCAGGCATGTGCAAAGGATTTCCCATCAAATATACCCGAAGCCCCTTTAGATACTTATCGAAATAGTCATCCCACGACAATGTGCTCATGTCGAAATCGAATAATATTTTGTCTCTCGGCGATAATTTGTTCATTAAATTTATGACGTTGTGATTGTGGTACCTGACGTGCATTTGTTGATACCAACTCAAATGTTTGGCTGCTGCATGCACTCGTTTATAAAACTCGTTCAGTCTAAATAAAATAATGTATTACGAATCAAGAACCAAAGCGCACAAAACATTATGAATAGCGTGGAACTTGCCTGGGTTCTTTTCCAATAAACCAAATGAGCAAATCCATAACTTTTGCCGGAATAGTGTGTAAGTAAAACGTCATTATCCAATAGATAAATATACTATTGGTGACATAATAAAATGGCACCCAAAACTGAAAACAATAATGATGTAAATCAGACTGTTGAAATTCAATTTTAATGAATAATGACCAGATATGGATAATAATCGGAGACTGTGATTTATTACAGTTTAAATATATAATAATTACAAAGTTTGGCGATGAAACGTTTTTTTCGTTCTTAAAAAAATTTTCTCCTAGCTGCTTCCAAGAGCACGGTTTATAATTAGACGAAGCGTAATTGTAAATCAAAGTATTTACTGCGTCTTTGGGAACTTCCTCGTTGACAACGTCCATCCTGTCAATTATACATTTGATTATAGATTTATATATCTATTTTATATTCATACTACTGTTTTAATGTTTTAATTAATAAACGAGCCTCCTATTATTTTATAGTGAACGTCGTTACAAAGTGTATAGTTCAAAGTTGAAAGTGTGCAGAATAGATTTGAGGAGTTTGTAGTGTATTGTATATACTATAGGTAGTAAATAAGTATAAATACAAATTAGGCATAATAAAGTTCATTCGTTTGTCGTTTGCAATAATGCTATGGCTATGAAGGTGTACCTATTTCTGGAAACAAATCCGAGCGAGAAGAATAATGAGGTATCAGTCTTGGATCAATATATTTTTAAATTTTAAATATCCTACATAAAATCAAGTATTTATTAATTGTTTTGTATTTCATGAGACATAGAATATTTTTTGAGTTTACAAAATAAATATAAAGTAACCATTAAAATGGAATAAGTACCTTTTATAAAAAAAAAAATGTAATCTACTTTTTTAAATTATTGTTGAACGGTACATAGGAGGTGTGGTGGAAAAACTCCCTGACTTCAATTATATATAATCTCAACGTTCAAAAATAATTTGTAATAAGAATTGTTTTCTTTTTTTTAAAATAGTGACTAGTTATTGATTGACAATCGACGCGTGTCGAACAAACGAACATGCACTATTACCTGTTGCCAATTAAATCCCAGCATGCCACCAGAAGAAGATTAACCAACATGTCAACGGGTACAATTTCGGCGTTAACATAGCTGGGCCCATAAAAAACCCGCACCAGCCCGAGACCGGAACCCAGCGCACAACCGGTCAAGTTGTTCAAATCGTTTGTCCAACCGGCGATGGGTTCGTTAGCAGTGCCCAAGACTGTAAAAAATTTAAAAAAAATCTATGGATATTCGAAATTCAAATTCGTCCGTTTTACGTTCTTTTAGTGTCGTATCGTCATTCGTCGTCCACTCGTGCGTAATATATAAATTATAGTAATCATAGTAATTATAGTAATTTATAGTAATACACCCTGTTAATTATTGGTCTGTAATATTAAGCGATCCAATGATTGTAATATAATTATATGCACAATGATGCGCGGTACGATTTTTATTTAAATAACTTGCATACACAAGTATACACAAGTGTAAGTATATACCGATTACTTTGTTTTTTTTTTTAATAATATTATCGTGTTATGCGATAGGTCTATTATAATAAGTATATTTTTTTAAAAAGGTATATTATTTAATTATACCGTAGTGACGCAGGTAACAACAGAGACCTTGATATAGATTATTATATTTTAATTTATAGGTTAGAAGCTTACTACACTTTAGCAACAATTACATTAAAAATATTGGCTATAGAAAACCTAATAATAAAACAATCAAAATATTATGAAAACATAGATAATTATTAGACGTGATTATTATGAACAGGATATGTGGAAATAATTATTAATACAATAATTCTATCCGTAATATAGATTCTATTTGCGAGTTCTGAGTTTTAGAAAGGCCAACGTGTAGTTTATCATTTTTGAATTTTTCACAGCACTTTAGCCCTAGATCAATATTGACTTATGACTTTCGCCGATATTTGTTAGGTACATTTTCTTGTAACTAATATTTCCAAAACTATCTACATTGGTGTTGTTCATTCGTTGTCTATGTAAAAAAATAATTGGTTTCTGCAGAACTGTTTATGTGGTTGCTCATTGATAATTCTCTATGTTGATAACATGTATAATATTATTAAGTAAATTACTTACAATTTAATCCGCTAATTTCTTATGTAATTAAAAGTGGAGAAATAATGCAGATAGTATCAATATTTCGTTTAAATTTTTTCATTACATACTTTTCATGACTACACGTCTACGCATATAAACGAATATAGGTAAAACAATACATTTAATGTATTTTAATAATTTATATATTAGTCATAACTCATGAACCACATGGCTCGTGAGACGTGGCAATCACCTATGTGTGGCCAAAAAGACGTCTTATATGGCATACAGTATAATATACACTGCAAGAAAAACTAATATTCAATTATTTTCATATAAATTAAGACACAACAGATTATATTAATATGATAAACTTGCTTTTTGACCTATTAACTATTTTTTTAATAATATATAGGTCATCGACCTGATTGTGGTTCATAAATTTGTTTCATTTGATCTTCATACAATAAATTTAACTACAATAACAAATTCCAATTTTTCTTTTAATGACATGTCTATATTATTTTTTTTTTCTATTACTAAATCAATAGTTTTTTATCCATATATATTACGTTTTAATAAATTTATACAGTATTTTAAAGAATCATTTTTGACACGCGAAACAATTATCTGAAAATGCAAGGACAACGTGACACATAAACTGAATGTACCTAATATTCTAATCAAAAAATATAAAACGTTACCAAACCCTGGTCGTATGACACACGCGGGTAGCTCTAGTCCGGCCGACTGAATGATCTGCTCTGACAACGCTTTGGTAAACGTAACCACGTCCGGCCATTCGGACACAAGCCTATAGGACAGTTAATATTATTTAAGAATATTACGTAGGTAATAAGAACAGCTATTGTGACAAATATTCTTCTGGTTTGTGTTATTATTTCCGACCTTTCGAAGAGCGTTTATAAATAAATAATAACACGTTTCAATAAAATAAAATAAATAAATAAAAACAAAAAAAAAAACACTAACATTGCAAATTTTTATAATAAGTGAACAATCATAATTACATCATTAACTATTAACATTATTTCGAAATTATATTTTTGGGAAAATTCAAGAAACCCGTAAATTTAACGTACATTATTCACCCGTACGTGAATCGGGAGTGCGTAAAATGGCTGAGAAATATTACAACCGACAAATATTTTGGCCAACAGTATTTTAGTCAATAAATATTTTGACCCCCGAATGGTGCGAATGGTCACACAGAGGGAAAGCCAATGAAGGTAGGTCGTCACCTGTTGGGTTATACGTTGTGTCAGCTTAGGGATGCACTCACCTTAATTTCACCCCTAGACCCCGAAGGGATCTCCTCCTCTCAGGTTGACTATTTTAAGCCCCCAACCGAAAGGTCCGCAGGACCTCGAGTTTGGTGATCGGAGCCGGCAGGCGTAGGAAGCAACTACACTTTTTTTGGAAATACTTTACGATGTTTATAAAAAAAATGAAGGTTATAGGCTAAATATTTTCGGCAAATATAAGCAATTATATATACGAATCCGCGTATGCGGAGGAGTGTTACCAACTGTCGAATTTCAAGTCTAATTTTAGTTGTCGGCCGTAATATTTGTCGGCTTAAATACTGTCGGAGCAAATATTTGTGGTCCAAAATACTGTCGGCTTTAATATTTTTGCCTAAAATATAGCCCCCTCCCCTTAAATCTTTAATAATATATATATTAACTTTACACTTGATAATACTAATATTTTAAATTTCAATACCTGAAGTGGATTATTAGGTATATTACTTTCATAGTTTCATGTTTGATATTTAATAAATACCAAACATTGAGTGAATCATTTTTAATTTTTTGAATTTTAAGCATTTAAATTTTCTATGCCTACAAAAAAAATTGTGATTAAATGAAATAGCTGTGCAGTTTACTTGCGAAACTTATGTCATGGTATAAAACACTGCTACTCGTTTAAACTTAAAAAAAAGTTAGTTCAGTATAATAATTAACACAATCAAATTTCGCAAATTCTGCTTTAAATTGTAAAACTATAAAACATATTTTGTCTCTATTTAAAAATTCAAAGTCGATATATTACAATCTATAGAGGTTAATTAAATGTCAGAAATAAACCTCCTTAAAATGCATAAAAATAAAATTTAAAAATAACGATTGAAACGCCATCAAAAAAATAATATCCCCGGTCATAGATAATCGTAAACTTACCCCGAAGTCATTCGATTCAAGATGTAATCGGGAAGGGTTTCGGCCATCTGGATGACGGTGGACGTTGGTATCGGGGAATTGTAAAATTGTTCGTACACGTCCGAAACTGAAGGATTGGTGAACATGGACGACATGTAAACAAAGGCCTGCAGGAAAAGTATGAAAAAATTAAACAAGCGATGACGGAAGTACAATATATACCATTATTTAAGTACATATTATAATACACGAAAAGTTGTAGATAATAATATAATAACAAGATAATAAAATGATAGAAGGTGTTATTATTATGGAATGGAAATAATAGGTAGACTGTGTGCTGAAGATTATTTAATAATGTTGTTAATGATGAACTTAAGTTTTTAGAAAAATTTGAATATTATATTTTTTGATTGAATATTGATGGTGATATTGGCGTATATTTGTCTGTCTTTTGTATTAGAGATGAGAGTGGAGTGACTTTGTGGTATTACTTAGAAAAGTAGGTGTGAAACGATTTTTATAGCTATATTTGACCGTATTAATATGTTTTATACGAGTTGAGATGAAGTTTTTGTAAAAGGGACATTCTTTATGCATGGTTGTTTGTGGCGCCGAGCATAAATGCACTTGGCGTGATCTGATGATGGCCGTTTCGTGCAATCGCTTGAGAATGACCCCCCCCCCTCGTTTCATAGTAAACGAGGGGGACGATGACAGTAATATTTTTGGTGTGATAGTAAGTTTGGTAATCAATGAATACCTATGTAGGAAAGCGTTTTGTCTTCGACAGTTTAATTTATATTTTTGTATGGAGAAAAAGATATTTAATTTGAGAATGTCGTACTATTATTATCAGACACTATCGTAAATCAACTCGAAATAATATCGATTGAAATGTTGTGATACGATGAACGATATTGACGATACGAATGACTTCGTTACCTTTGTCAATTAAACTAGATTGTATATATTTTGTGTTACATGTTTAGGAAACTTGTGAAAGTTTGGAGATTCCACATAAGTATACAATATACGAATAATAAATAACTTTAAATGTCATATTAAATTAGACAACTTTTAAAAGTTGGTTTTGTGTATAAAATACTTAAAAATCATCCACTACCGTCTTTCCCATACACACATAAACATTGTGCCAAAAGAAACCCGAATTAACCTTGAAATTTTGAAAACGCTTCGTAAGGGCAATCAAGTCTCTGGTGGCCCGGACGTTGGTGCAAATAGCCGTGTGCAACATGCAGTAGGGTTGATTGTCGGTCGTTGTCGCTGCCGCTAGATGTATGACGACATTTATCTTGGACGCGATCTTTTTCCAGACAGCCTCGTCCACGCCGATATTCGGCTGAAAACAGTCGCCCCTCACTACTTGCACTTGGTTGTGGTACGTAGGATTTTCAATTTTCATACGGTCGAAAAACTATAACCGGAAAAACAAAATATTAAAACACCCAGATTGAAGTATAGAGAGAAATATTAATAAATTATTACCGTTTATTATATAATGCTGGATTAGAAGGGAGGTTTCAAAATAGAGACGGTAGTCACTACAATTCAAAAATTAAATTGAATTTATTTAAATTTATTCAATTACACCTACAAGGTTTTTTTTAGTTAAAAAATGATATTTGTTTTCACTAATGAGCAGTTTTTAGAATTGTACATTGCCACTAAACAATTATTATTTCATATTGAAAATTAAGGAATATGTAAGTACTATACGTAAATAAACCAAATTATGGTATTGACGAAGACAAATAATGTATACTGAAGTAGGTAATTAATATACAATATTAAAAATTGTTTTTATTCATCATTCTACATTTTGTCTATAATAAGTTAAAGATTGTAATCTACATTAAATTATTTGTGTAAAATATGGTAGTCGTACAATGCATAATAACATTTTTTTTTTTTTTTAAATAAATTTGTTGTATTTTGAAAAGAGTTAAAATAACCTTGTAGTAAAGCGATGATCTTCTATACAGTGTGAATATGCGTACCTATAGATTCCAATCCAGCTATGCGTTGGTATTAAAAACAATCTATATAAATACACCATATTATATTATATACACAGCAAACATTCAATTTCGAAAAAAATTTTTTTTTTAATTTAAAGTCATTACAAAACAACATTTTTGAAATAAAAACTATAATATACGTACTTATTTTATATTTTTAATCTTTTCCATTGCCAGTTTTTTACTGTTTTAAATGACGGCTCGCATTTTAATTTCGTATTCAGAAGCAAAATATTGTTTGAGAATTTAAATACATAAATTTCGATTTAAAACTGTCATAGTTGTCATACTAGAAGCTAATAAAAAAAAATCGATTTTTGAACAAGTAGTTCTAGCAACTATTTCTATGTTTCCACACGCGGATAGTAAAATGATAAAGGAATTCCGTTAAGTGTTGTCCACTATATAGTTGTTCTCTCCTCCATACTTAAAATACTAATGATTGAGTAACTATACTCATTCAAAATTCAATTTTAGTATGTTTTTGTTTAACTGCAAAAATATTTTTTTTTTCAGATGAAATTAAAAAAAGTCTGCTGTCAATCAAAAAAGTAAAAAACTTAATTATTTTTTTTAAATATTATTTTTTAAAGACTTTAAATTATCTAAATAAAATATCAAAAACACATTACAACTTTTAGAGAAAATGAGTGTTGACCTACTAAATAATCACCTAGTTAATGTAAAAGGACAGCAGTCAAACATTAGATTTTATCACATTAAAATCACATTAGAAACGTTAATGATGCAATAAGAAAATATCGATTCATTTCTGGACTTGATCCGATGATGTTTTTGTCAATGTGTTCCGTTCCACATATACCGCACTCTAGATGAAAGAAAAACTGTTTTCGTGATTTTATGGAGAATTGTGAGCAGATCAAATTTATTTTAACGTCGTAGATAATTATATATATAAAAAAAATATAAAAATATTTAAATATTTTTTTAATATTTAAAATATATATTCGTACGATTTGTTTTTTATTACAGATTGTTTTACGAAGAACTTTATTTATTGTAAAACAATTACAATTACCTAAATTATGTATTTATAGTACATTTAAGTTGTAATTACATATGTATTTTTGAATATTTTATAAAAATGTAGCACTTCCACTGAACTGGTCTGAACTTAAACCATAATTTGGAAAAACACGTCATAAATTATCTATATTTCTTTGATTATAATAACAATAATTATTGATATGATAGTTTATTTTTTAGTTGCATCATTATAACTGCATATTATATTTACACTTCGGCGTGTATATTTCAAGTTTTTCTTACATGTATTTAGATCCAGGGGTGTCACCCGCCAAACACAGATATTTACAATAATTGTTTGCAGAACGAAATGGTTAAATTAATTTCTAAAATCTTTAAATTGTATTAATTTACCTAATCATATTTTTAATATATCATGACAGGCACTATTGTTGATCTATATAAAAAAAAGTTCAAACTAAAATAATTATTGTTGGGTTCTTTGAATTATATAAGACTAATAATATTTGTCGAACTTTAATTTAAAATATTTGCTGGCATAAACCAAAATACTCGTACGAGTAAAATGTAATTTTATTAAAATCCATAATTCGTTAGGATCGAAAAAAAAATAAATCAAAATAGTTATTTGTAACTACTAGATCCCGGTGATATTGGATAGTTTATCATTTATTTGTCCACGAATTTTAGTCGCGACGTTTTCTGTTCGATAGCTGTGGCGTTCTGTTCTGTTTTGTTCTAATCTAGAGCATAGTTTGAGTATTCATATGCAGATTAAGGTAATCCATTAAGGTACCCAAACGGGAATAAAATAGTATAACTAAATTATGAACCTGTCTAGGTTCTTTTTTTTATTTATTAGCTTCCGATTAAAACTATTATAACTAGGCAATTAAAATAAATTAAAATAAAACCTAAGTTTTTATATTAATTTAATTAGTGAATATTGAATTTTAAACAAGTCATTATTAAAAACCTGTTTGATAACGTTTACAGTCTGCACCTATATTATTACAATATAATGTCATTCGGCGGGAAACCGTGCTATGCATTTCTTGACCTTTCTTAAGATACGACAGTGTAACCTGCTTTTTCTGTTTCCCAAAAGGTATACGCTTATATCTACACCGCGATCACTGATAGTCAGTTTTAATTTGCTTTAACGGTTATTGCTCGTTATAAACAAATATTTTTCTTAGTTTCCTAAAAACATTATGAAAATATTAGAAATAACATATTAATATATTATAAAGGTAATATAATTTTAAACCCAACTATAATTTATTTTTCTTTGTAGTCTTCGTTTCCTATATTGAAATTTTTGTTTGACCTTTATTGATATAAAAAAAAGGTTGTACTAGTATTAATGAATGATATTATAATATTTTCCCATTATTAATGAATGCATATATAATTTCGGTTCTAAATAATTAGTTAAATAAATATTTATAAGTAATACATTAAAAATAATGATTATTCAATTTTACATATAGACTAAAACATAAAATAAATTTAATACGAGATATATTTATAAATTAATTTACTATAGATTGTGTCATTGGAAATCAGTTTCTACTATCAAATTTTAAACGTAACACAAGTGAAGATTGTTGGTTTCGTCGAGGTAATTTCAAAAAATACTTTTTAGGCCAGTGAAATGGCGGAAAACTTTTCAACAACATTTCTATAGAAATAGAAAACATATATTATTGTATCTACTCAAAGAGGTAATTTTTTGAATGCAATATAAATTATTGCTTTAAACTTGCTGTAATATCCATGCGCCAATGTAAAATGCTAAAAAATATACATGTTAGACAGATATTTGAAGTTTTAAATTTTTCGGTCTCTATGTCCTGTTCTTTTTTTATACTTATTTTCCTATAGATAGAACAATAGTACATTTATACTATTATATTTTATATAAACTATAAAGTATCAACATTAATCATATACACGGAAATAACGTTAAACAAAAAACTAATCTAGCTCCTAAGTAATATAATATAATCTAAAATATAATAAATAATATATATTTTTAAAAGTGCATATATATCATTATTATCAAATAACAATAATTATCATTATGTAGCAATAATATCAAAGTATAATCATTTTTTCATTGTACCTATAATGCCACGAATGTAATTTTAAAGTTTTAGAATGCGCCTTTGGAAAAATTTACCAATCTATTAAAATTTAACATAATACAATTAATATGAATGAAATAAATTAAACATTCAAAAATATACTTATCGTTAAATAGTTTTAAAAACTAATTTTAATTTAAACCACATGGTCATATCCACTAAGTAAAAAATTATAACTAATTACCGGACTATTAAACATTTCTTTGACCCTTTCATTCGGATTATTTCGACCATTCAATGGTCTCACGACAAGATAAATTGTATTCAAATCACGGCATGATCTGGAGAACAAATTTATACTGAGTATATTATTAAAAATAATATATTTTTATTTTACTTACATACCTCAAAAGTTTTTCGATTAAGACTTTCCCAACAAAACCCGTTCCACCGGTAATCAAAATACAAGAACCACGAAAACATTTTTGAATTTGGCTCTCGGGAGATTCTTGGAGATCGTTTATAAAATCTTGTATGAAAATGTCACCGCCTTCCATCACAATAAAAATTAATATTTCATTAAAAATCCTCAATTCATATCAGAGTATGTTTTACTGTAAACAATAATTACGAGTAGTCTGTACATATAACTATATAACTCGATGTATGCTAATGATACAACTACTTACAGACTATATTTTATCGTTTCGTACAGCACATCGATATTTTCACCGTCTCATTATACTGCATGTGGGGTATTCCAATGGATAAAATGTTTAATTCAAAACTATACAGCAGCTAATAATATACAGTGTGTAACTGTTTTGTTCTACTACGTCGTGTGACTGTTTTTAGGTCTAACCATTGTGATGATTAAAATAGTATATCGTCACAATTTGTGATATTTAACAGCGTAGAAAATCAATTAGATAGGTACTGCTGCAGGGATACAACTAGCAAAGGGGTGGAATGATCTCTTGGTTATAGCAAAATATAATATGCAAAGATCAATGATCTGCAATTATTGTAATTTGCTATCAACGTTTTACGTTTACATATTACACTAAATGGAATTATACTATAGAACACTACTAAATATTAAGGTGTATGTTAATGCATATTATGTGTATATCGTACCTATTGTACCTATTTAGTAGTACTTAGTGACTACTTCAACCACTTGAAAAAAAAACCATACATATAATTAATACATATTGCATTATGATTTATAATTAAAAGCGATGTACCTACTCTATATAATATAATTTTTTTGAAACATATTAAGTGAAATAATAATAACTATAGTGAAACAGTCAACGTTGACAATGACGTGTAATGTTTGTTTCATTGTACAATGAATATTTACCATGCCACCGGCCATCTTCATAATAATATATCTATCATAATTTATATTATATTCGGATAAAACTGTTATAAAGAGATGACTTGTCAAAATAACAACGTGCCAATGTGCAATAGCTCGTATAATGTCTATAGTTAAGTTTGAAACTGAGACGTGAAGGAAGTCATTAAAAATTAATATGGCTATTGTATAATGCTTTAATTTTAATACTAGTAAGAAAAACTTAAGAGAAACCTTGTATAGAATTTTCAATCCTCGGGTATTAATGTAAAAAATTGTTAAAGTTTTAACTAAGTATAAAAATATTTGCAAACTTTCTTAATGTGGACGAATTTCATTAAAATACAAGCTTCAGATGCTTATAAAAAAATTGTAAAAAGGTCGGCAAGTGGGTACTGCTCTGCTGTACAATAGGTATCGAATGGGTCACTTTCATGGATGTGTTAAATAATAAAACGATTCTGAGCGAAGACCGTCTGTCAGCCTACATAAGTATGTGTATTCTATGATATTATTGCTATTAAAATAATTAATTTTACTATTAATAATACGGTAGGTTATTTTTGTTGTCATTATAGCCTATAGGCAACGAAAATCGCCGGCCGAGAATCTCATAGACTAATGGCCAAATAACTGCCATTGCCTGACTATATTCGATAATATATCATATATATAATATTATACATAAACTAAATTTAACATACCTATCAATTATAAGTATACTTACACCTATATAGTGCCGTAAAATTTACTCAATTTTAGATTGGGCAGAGAAATGTTTGAGTAACTTTCGTTTCACACAAACAAACAATACACCCAAAATCCAATTTTCATAAAATAAGATAAAAATAATCTAATATTTTACTTAAGAAGATTATTTTATATTTAGTTCACTATCTGGTGACCCCTAATGTAAGTAATACTCATAATATATAATAAATATATTTTTAATGAATAAAAACAAAAAATTAATTTTTGATAATTATCGAGTTTGTGGATTCTCAACTTTGGTTTGGTCAATATAGTTCTCAAAATATTTTTTAATAATCACCTGCCATCTTAATAAGTGCCGGAACCTAAAAATTACTATCTATTAATCAAAGAATATTTAGAATACTTTTAGGTATATAGGATATACCAACGGATGGTAAAAAAAAGTCTCGAGGAAAAAATATCTGTTTTCTAAAAAGAATTGCCTATAGATGAGAAAAAACTTTACTAGGCAGTTGTTGTAATATGCATATGTCATAATTCATAAATACCAAAATTATGAACTAAGTTAAGAAAACATGCTTGTTGTACAAAATTTAGTATTAAGTCTTAGTCAGTAAGTTTTAGTAGATGTAGCAATAACATAGAGCTAGATTAAACTGTAATATATAAGAGATAGGAATGAGAAAAGATAAGGAGATAAGGAAAGACTCTTCAGCAGCGATCGCTTGATGCGATCACTGCTGGACAAATTGTAATAAATAGTGTTCTATGTTAATTGTGTTTATTTATAAGTGTAAGTTGGAAGCGATTAGCGTATACGACATAGTACAATAGTTATCAGTTATCACAAAACAAATATTAACAAGTAATTGTAATTCGTTGTCTATAACAAAAACCTAAGATTTTTTCTTTTGCATCAGTGCATATTTGTGCAATAACAAGTTTTTATTTTGAAACAAAGCCCATTTACTTTAAGAGGACGTCAGAGGTAAATTTTTCGAATATTAAAACAATACTCCGGACTTCCAATAGTTCTTAGAAACTAATGACTGTATAATAAATCTAAAGATACCTACAAAAAGCTTAGAATGTCTTCCATGTGCATAAAAGCCATATTAAAAAAAAAAAATTATTTAATAACTTTTTTTACAATGAGAAGTTATACGTTTTTTAAAAGGTCTTAAAATAGATGTCAATTAAGTTTTGCAAAACAACTTTCTATAAGCACGTAGAAGAAAGTTCTGGTCTTTAATTTGGTAGGTACTAAAATTAACATTTTATTTGTCCTGATAGTGTGATAAAATTTAAAATATTTGTAGGTACCCCTACATCAACTCAACTAACAAAAACATTGTGAACAATAACTATAGTTATATTCTAATAATGTTTATTATACATTGTCTTACACTTATATTTATGTCATAAGATTTAAAAATATTTTTAATTTTATAAACATAAGTCTACAAATACAGCACATTAATATTATAAGTCTGGAGAATATTTAAAATCTGTTAAAAATATGTAACACATAAAAGTCAAGGTATTTTATTACAATTAAAATAAAAAAAATTTGTATAGTATAAATGTATTTATAGAACACAATTATTTATTTATACGTTATATGTTTGTCTTTATATTTATAGAGAAGGTATAAGTAAACCTTTTTTGCAACGAACACTAGCAAAACGTTATACGTGTCAGAAAAAAAAGAAAAGTTCAAATGAACCAAAATTAAAATTTAAGCGACCAAAAAGGAGTACAAATTTAGATGCAAATTATGGTCATTCAGATACCCTTGAAAATTTAAAAGGTGTGAAAGATGAACAATTTATAAATGATATTAATAAATTTGTCATGTTTATCAATTATTGTCCAATAAAAATATTCATATTATATATTACATATTATATTAAATAATTCAACTTCTATTATTTGTGGAGTTGACTGTATTATCAAAACAGGACAGGATTATTGGATCCATGAATGTAGTAGTTTAACAATGATGCTGTACAGAATTTGAGGGAAGAATGATAGATGTATTGACATACATATAATAGATGTACAATAATGTGTGTGTTTATTTTTATTTTATTTTCTGTCTGTTAACATTTTTTCTACCAAAAAAAGATGTTTTTATATTCTTGATCAGCATCTTTTCTGGTAAGAAAATAAATCTAGTTGGTTCTTTTAGGTCAAAATTGAAAATTCCCAGTAATTTTCAAAAGCGTCGGGAAAACAAAAAAAATAACCACAAATACTTGAAATTTTCACCCAATGTTTGTATTATCATTTTCTATACATCATAAAATTTTCAAAATATTTTAACTCTTTTTGAACTATTTAAGTAAAATTAACTTATAGAAGTGGTTAAATATCTTAGAATTCCTTGCTTTATGCGATGATTAGAATAATATAAAAAATGTATTCGCCTAAAACAAAAACAAATTTATAATCATTTTTTTTAAAAATGTACGTTATCATTCAAAAGTATAAAAATATAAAAAATAGTAAACAGTTTAATTTATTTCAAAAAATGTTGTTTTATTAATGACTTTATTTTTTTCAAAAACATTAGAAATTTCTTAAATAATGAGTATCTTACGTGATATTGATCATCCTATAACTAATTTCTATCACTTTTATTATAAGTATAGTACATATATTAATACTTATTCTCTTTACTTTTCATTTTCACTATGTTTTTCTGTCAGATGTAGTTTCTAATTGTCAAGTTTAGAAGAAATAAGAAAAAAACTTTTGCATAACGATAAATACATCATTTTAATTTAAAATATAACATTTATCGTTATGTAATTTTACTTTCTGGATAATATACGACACTAAAATAATGTAAACCTAGATCATCGCTAAACCATACGAGTTGTACTTTGTAAAAACCTTTTAATGAAAACGTCTAAAATTATTTTCGGGGCCGGAGTGGTGCAATTGTTACGCAGTTGACTGCGACTCACACAGTCATTGGTTCAATTCATAGCAAAGTTCAAAAAAATTGTGTGATTCTATGTAATCACCTTATTCCCGTACTGTCGTCCGATTGCGTCATCCGGTTTCCAACTAGGTCCCACTTCGCTGGGAGTGAAGACCGCACATGTCTCCTCTTGGAGAAGGAGAGTAGTATCATGTATATTATATACATAGATAAATAGATCACATGAACTCCCTACTAACCACTTGTGATAAGCATTAACAAAGACCTTGAGATCGTTTCAATGAACATTAGAGAAAAAAAGTTATTTTAAATCAAAAAGAAATCCAAAAAAATTATTTAGGTAGAAAAAAAATTGAGACTGTACTCAGCCTCACATCAGTAATTATTCACATTTTCTATTTAAAGCCATATACATAGGTATTTTTATTGTAGACTTATCTCATTTTCAAATACATACCTACTAGATCAACAGAATTTATCGACATAGTTTTAAATATATCCAATGGTCAAAAAGGTTAAAGTAATTGAGAAAATTGTTAAAAATGTAATTAATATCGAAAAAATTGTTTTTTTTAACTATATAGGTATTAACTGTAGGTTTATATGTAAAATAATGATGAAAAAAATATCCGAATGGAAAAAATTTCAAGACGGAAAAAATGTCCAAAGAAAAAATATTTTACTGCGTAAATAGCATAAACATGTTTAGTGTATAGTGTATACTATTATTATTACGAAACCGACTGTTTCCTGAATACCACAGGTGTCTAATTTGGGTCTAATTTCACGTCACAATTATCAGCTAATGATATAAACTTATTTAACTTTTGGCATAATTTGTATTAATAATATCTATGATAAAAATATTTAGAAATACCTATAGTTAGGTAATAATTGTATTAACGTGGTTATCATTATACTAGTCAGTGTTAAATTTTATTTGCTTTTTCAATTTGTTCATTTTCTTTTAGCTGTTAATTGAAATTTATTCATGGATCAAATTAGTATTATTAAATCAAATAAAAATAAAATAAAATATGTCAAAATGGGTATACGTATACCATACACCAGTTAAAGTTAAAAATGTCAGCGCTGTTCAAAATACAAATTATTAAACTGTCCAAGTATACTTAAAACTAATTTGAAATCTTTGTACCCAGGAATAGATATTGATCACAATCATGCCGCAGACATTAATGAAATATCAAAGTGTTTGGCAAAAATAAAGGTAAATACTTAATATTTATTTTATACATGTACGTATATTAACAAAAATTAAATAATCTATGTATATATATATTCGCATAAATTAAATATTCTGTTTAATATCTATTAGTATGCAAATAAAACCAACATTACCATTTGCTGAAGGAATTAGTGAATTTATTTTTGTATATTATATACAATATACTCACGCACACAGATATTTTATATTTTGATAAATTATATTTATAATTATAATTTTATATTTTTTCTTTGGACATTTTTCATGTTCAGATATTTTTTCCATTCGGATATTTTGAAGTGGATTTTTTTTTCCTCTGATATACAGATCCGGATATTTTTACCGGTTACTGTTTTAAGAATCAAAAATAAATGTTTATAAAAAAAATTACACAGGTTTATTAAATGAAAAATAAATGGAAGAAAAACAAGTGCGTTTACTGCAGGTATATTAATTTTAAGAAGTAAATCAAAAAGCAATTCAAAAAAAATTATTTAGGTAGCAAAAAGATTGAGATTGCACTCAGACCCCACATCAGTAATTATTCACATTTTTCATTTAAAACCATACCATAGATATTTTTATTATGGAGTAATCCCATTTGCAAATACATACCTACTAGATCAACATAATTTATTGACATAGTTCTAAATGTATCTAGTGGTTAAAAAGGTTAAAATAAGTGAGAAAATTGATAAAAATTTGATTAATATCAAAAAAATTGATTTTTTAAATTATATAAATATATATATGATGATTAATGATCTATGTCTGTGTATGAATATATCTAGTTAATAAGTCATAGCTTAATTAAAAAAACATAATATAAATAAAACCTAATTTAATCAAACAAGTACAGGATATGCTACATCAAGTGAACCCATATAAAAAAGATCTGAAAAGTGCCATAGATAAAATACCTTCTTCAGAGTCATTTAAAGTTGTAATACATGCAGATAAAAAACCACCAGAAAACCATAGATGCAGGTATAATGCACCGACGGCAAATGAAGTTGCTTTAGTGTTAGTAGATCAGCAGTTTAATCGAAGAGACATCATCCTCGAAAACCGTATCAGTGAGATACATTGAGTATACGACGCACTGCAGTATCCTTTAATGTTTTGTTGGGGGGATGATGGGTATGCAATCAACATACCACCACGCGATCCAAAAACCAAGTTACCGCTTAAAAAAACTATCTCTGCATCAAATTTTTACTCATATAGAATAATGGTCAGAGAAGGGGAAGACAACTATTTAGTTAATTATCGTTCTCTTTTCAGTCAATATTTGGTAGATGAATACGCCAAAATTGAAACCGAAAGACTAAATTACATGAAAAACAATCAAGCCAAATTGCGTGCAGATAGTTATATTCATTTAAAAGATGCGATTGGACGACGAGACACAGAAGCTAATCAGTTAGACCAAATGGTTATACTCCCGTCAACTGGTGGGCCAAGGTACATGCACGAAAGAACACAAGATGCTATGACCTACGTTAGACATTACGGTCGTCCTGACCTTTATATTACTTTTACATGTAATCCTCGCTGGGACGAGATAAAAGAGCTCTTACTTCCCGGTCAAAGATCATATGATCGACATGATATAATTGCAAGAGTGTTTCGGTTAAAAGTTAAAAAGACCATGAATTTATTGACAAAAGGTAAAATATTCGGACATACCAAGTGTCTCATCTTTCCACTTCAAGGCGTTGCACCACTGACACTTATGGGTCATAGAACCCAAAGCTACACAGGTGTCAGTTCTATATGTAATATATGCCATACTTGAATGCACCTTGCTTTTCCATAGATGCATAGTAGTGTTTTCCTTATACCTAGATTGAATAGATCTATGCATTTCAGGATTTGCAGCCTGGTGTATTAAAACAGCTTGCATGTGTACATCAGGATTTGTATTTTGATATCTAGACACAGCTTTACGATGTGATTCAGGTTTATTCTGTCTATATTTTTTTTGTACTTTTTTTTTATTTGATTTTTTCTTTTGTAATTAGTAAATCTAGCCCTTTGTCTTCTCTTTTTAATTAATGAGGACGAAATAGATTGATCTGTTTCACTTGATTGGGATAGTGAAATTTTTGCAGAAATGTTACTATGTACTGAAGATGCAATAGGTGATGTTCGCGTTCATCGACCAGTTCCTCTATATAACTCTGAGTATTGTTTTTTGCAGCAGTAGGAAGATAAGCATCAAAATGTCCATTGAACAAATCTTGTCTAAATCGTAAAAGCTTTACTGGACAATCATTAGTTCTGGACTCCTTGTATGAGACCATTTATAGTATCCTTGTAGTACCATTTCGATAAACTTTAAAATTAAATGGAAATATACATACCGCTGCTATCAACTCACAAAGCCCACCATAAGTTTCATTTTTTATCATATTAGCATAATATTCATTAGCCGTTGAGTAATTATCACCATTTCTATTGTGAGACATAACTGAAAACTTGGTCCAGTCCGATGTTTTGTCCGATGAATTGTCCGACAATTAGTGATCGCACTTCCATCGCATTGTCTTGTGTTCTGTGTATTAAAAAAGAAAGAGCTCGGAATAAATAGGCACCGTCGCCAACAATGGGGACAACAGTATGTTGTCCAAGTTCTTCATTAACTAAAAGACTTTATTTAGCCATTTCTTAGGTAATTAAATTAAATAACGTTAAATCAATGCTCCTAACAACAAAAACCAAATACGGAAAAATCTAAAAATCTAATCCGGCAGTAAGCTGTATTATGTTACCCCGGTAACATACAAAAAAAAATATATTATATGAATATTTAGATATACAAATTACATATAAAAAAATATTTTTACCGATTTCAACCCTTTAAAATCAAAATTTCAAAATATCGTTTCTTAGCGGATACTTACGCCATAATAGCTATCTGTATGCCAAATTTCAGTCCAATCCGTCCAATGGTTTGAGCTGTGCGTTGATAGATCAGTCAATCAGCTTACTGTTTTATATATACAGATATCTATGGCATTTATATATTTTTATATCTATGGCATTAATATTTATATATCTATGGTATTTATATTTTTTATATCTATGGCGTTTATATTTTTTATATCTATGGTATTTATATTTTTTATATCTATGGCGTTTATATTTATGTATCTATGGCGTTTTTATTTATATATCTATGTCGTTTATATTTATATATCTATGGCATTTTAATTTTTATATCTATGGTGCTTATATTTATATATCTATGTCTTTTAAATTGATATATCTATGGCTTTTTATATTTTTTTTTTTTTTTATATATCTATGGCGTTAATAATATTTATTTATCTTTGGGTTTTAAATTAATATATCTATGGTTTATTATTTTAGGGTTACAATTGTTTCCTCGCAGCATTATTTATTGCTAATTTCCAAGCTAAATAATTGGATTTTAGTGCTTTAAAAAAAAAAAATCGTGGAATTTCTTTTTATACTAGTGCATCCATTTACACTACATTTACGTTTTTTTTTAATTTTACATATTAATTTAATAATAAATATTTTTAAATTTGACTTACCTTGCGGCCCGCGAACTTCGATCATGGGACACAGATTAAAACGTGACACCAAATAAAACCACTGGTAGCGCTGAAAACATTCAGAAACCCAGTGATAACAGAGGAACCTTTTGCGGGCCGTTCCCCGTCACCCGAACACCATATCATTTCCAGTCCATTATATCTTAGTCCGTGCCTGAAATGATATTTATCAATAATTATTTTTTATTACCAAATAATTGCAATACTGCATTCAACAATTTTTTCTTTTCATTGTTACTTAATTTTTTTTGTCGTTCGAAATAAAAACAAAATCTATTAATTTTAAATCTTGTCGTAATTCTTTAAAAACAAATAATTTTCATGTTCTAAGTATGAGAGTTGTCGAATTTTTCAGCGGTATCGGCGGAATGCACTTTGCCCTGAAAGGTATAATCAAAGTTAAACCTAAAACATTTTAGAATACAAAAGATTAGATGATAATGTTTAGGTAACAATGGTTGAGGGATGTAATTGTCTATTTTATTTTTCAGAATGCAACTTGGAAAATTTTGAAGTTGTCCTAGCTGTAGATATAAATACAGTAGCAAATGCAGTGTACAGACATTTTTTTCCATCTACTAACCTCAAAGATTTAAACATTCTTTCACTTAGCCCAGAACAGTTTGATGCATATCATCCAGATATATTGTTGATGAGCCCACCATGCCAACCTTTCACAAGGCAAGGCTTTTAATTTATTTTTGTTAATACATAGGACGTTATAGGTACTCAAACAATTTATTTTTCTCTTTTTAATTTAATTTTTAGAAATGGTCTTGTCAAGGATATTAATGATGAAAGAACAAAACCACTGCTGCACATTATTGAAAATATAATTCCTAAATCGGAATCTCTAAAATATATTTTAGTGGAAAATGTTAGAGGATTTGAAAATTCTTTGGCTAGAGACAAATTAGTTACCTCTTTGAGTCAGTCAGGTTTTACATTTAAAGAATTTTTACTTAGTCCTGTACATTTTGGCATATGCAATTCAAGATTGAGGTATTATTTATTAGCCAAGAAGAAACCATTAGATTTTGCAATACCCTTACAAAATGATATCGTAAGTTACTTAGAAATCATCCTAACTTAATATATGTTATTATGTTGCCTATCATACTAATATTTGTAGTTAGTGTCCATTTACCAATTTTTGAAGGAAATTACATTTACTGGTCTTGAGTATTTTATAATCTAAAATCAGGAATATCATCACAATAAGCCATACAATATTAACTGAATACTCACATTTACAACCATATCCTCAACTGAATGTTAATCACTAAATTGCTACATTATTTACAGTCAGTGCTTGACTTGTGGAGGGGGGACGAAGTCCTCTAATTTTTCAGAAATTTTAGCGTACCCCTACTTTTATTTTTAAGGCTTAGTAACGTTTAATAAGTGATGGGGACACTCTTTTTATATAGTTAACAGAGTCCCCCTACTTTAATTTTGCCAAGTTGAGCACTGTTTACAGTTTGTTCTGCATCACTAATAATTTTTAAGCTCTATTATTTTCTATTTTTCACACTACTATTTAAATTTTTATTTACCTATTATAGTTAAATAATATATTATTACAAGTTAATATTCATTAATTGTTGTAGATATCGAAGTTAGGTTAGGTTAATATATGCAGACTATTCTTATAATCAGCTGGTAAAATCACAAGTTTTTTTTATTTCTTCATGAGTGTTTACTAAATATTATTACATTATTGTATGATTTCTTCATCATTACTAATGTTTTTTAAATAATAAACATTACATATGTATTATGTAGAATGCAACAAAAGATCTACAATTTAATATTTTTACCTAAGATTTAGACAAGCTTACTTATTATAGTTGAATTAAAAAGATTCAAATTTAAATTTATTTATTTATTTAATAATTTCCATTAGAATCAACAAACATTATATTGAATTTAAAATTTAAATCCACACAATAGTTTTTAACATAGTTCTAATGACTGAAAATATTTAATTATTATCAGACTTTATCATTTTTTATATAGATAACTGAAAATAATTGGGACGATAAATTGTGCAGCCGCGTAAAACAAGTTGCAGATGTATTGAGTGAATCCAACATAGAATTAGATGAATATTTAGTTAATGACAAGCAATTATTAAAAGGCAGCAAAGCCTTAGACATTGTTACCAAACACAGTAAGAGGTCATGTTGTTTCACTCGTTCATACAGTTCATATTTATGCGGCACAGGTTCTGTGTATTCTAGTCTGTGTGAAGAAAATATTAAAGAAATTATAAATGACAATGGCAATAATTTAGAAGTGCTAAAAAGTCTAAAATTAAGATTTTTTACACCAGCAGAGGTTGCAAAGTTTATGTGTTTTCCTGTATCAGATTTTCCAGTCAGCAAAAAAAAGGCATATCAGCTTTTAGGAAACAGTATAAATGTTTATGTTGTTTCTCGGTTGTTATGTTTATTATTGCCTTAAGCCTTTAACTATATTACTATGTTGTACATAATTATATTTATTTATGTTAAATGTAAACTAAAACATTTTTCAAATATTTATTGAATAAAGTAAGTTCTAAAGTAATGGATTATTTTTTATTATAAAATAATTATTTAGGTATTCTTCAGATAAATTAAAATATAATTTAATTAACATTTATGGAAATTGGAATACATTTTGAATGTATCAAATAGTGCTATTTGAAATAATATTCTTATCTATTATATTTATTCACCTTTATGTCGTTGCAACATAACCTAGTAACTTTAACGATGGTAGGTACTTACTTATTGCAATAAAGAAGTATGAATGTAACTTGTCTGAAACTAATTTTAACACATAATAGAAAATGGATAAACAAAAGTTTAATATATAATATACATACATAAATAATGATATATAATTTTTATAAATTTTATTATCTGTGTAAATGGCTAAAGTTAATGAAGTGGATATTATTTAAATTGAGTATTTATGTTACAAAAAAAAAAAAAAAAAAAATAATAATAATAATATAAACAACAATTTATAGGCATTTATTTTAGATGAATGTCTGTAAATCATGATTGTAACTAATATAACTGAAAGCATATATTATAATACCATATTTAAAATGGTTGCCTATTACAATAATTGAACATAATAGTAATTTAATTCTTACATTACATATCAGTCCATAATTTAAATTTCTCTATTTTCCAAGTGCTTTATGCGTCTCTGCTGATTTTTGAATCTTAGCCATTTCCTTTTCTATAAAAAAAAATTAACAATAATATTATAAATACCAAGCTGGTAAAGTATAATGTAAATATTAATTTATACTTGTTTAATGAGAATTAATAATAACTAGGATTAAGACTTGTCGCATTTGCATATTCTTTAATAATGACTAGAATAATCTAAGATATAAATTTATTTTAAGACATAGCGGATTGAAATATAAAAATTGTAATTGCATATTTTGTCGTTTTTTAAACAAAACACATATTTGAGACATTTTTGCTATTTAATTTTTTTTTATAGCATATTTACGTTTTATGTTAAATATATTTAAAAGGTTAACTTTTTTTCTTTTTAATTTCATGCTTTGGAGTCAATTTACCTATATAATCATAGAATGAATCATCGGACAAGGCAATTAGGGAAATACCAAATTGTTCCTGCATATAGCTTTATTTATTTGTAAATTAATACTATTGTTTATCATAAATTATTTTGAGTATGTAAAAGGAAAATTAAATTGATCAAACAGAGTAATACAATGTTTATAGAGTAATATTGATGTCAAAAAAATAATAAATAAAAAATATTATCTAAATTTAAAATTTAATCAATTGTTTTTAATTGCTATATAAAAAAAAATTGGTTACATAATTTGATTATTTTAAATGCAAATTTTGGTTATTTTAAATTTATGTATACATGTATATTTTCTACAATTTGTGTGTAATAGGTCCCAAACTCTAACAATAACTAAAGAACTAACCTTTTTTCTCGTCTTCTCTTTTTTTTGCAGCTTCTGCTCTTTGTTGTTTTATGATTGCTAATCTAGCTAAATCTGCTCTTGCCTCATCTGTTTTACCTTCAGCTTGCAGCTTTTGATAATGCAGTTTTTTCCGTTGCCTTTCAACTTCTTCTCTGTGAACAATATCAAACATATATATTATATGTAAAATATATTTAAAAAAAATTCTTTATCAACCTTTCACGTCTAGATAACTGAGCTGGTTCTGCTGTGTCTAAGGTTTCGTTAAGTGTAGCTAATTTCTTTGCTTTTAACTGTCTCCTATTTGGATTCTCGATTTGTATCAGGCCAGCAACACCTTTTTTATTCTGGCCAAAAATAAAATATTAAAATTTTCATTGTCTAATCAAACTTATTATTATAGAAATTATAATTACATCATCAGATTCTTCTTCAGATTCACTTTCACTTTCCGTCTCGTCCTCGCTATTGCTCTTGTCTCCTTTAGTCACTGGTTTTTCTTCTTCTTCACTTGACGATTCATCATCGCCTCTGTTATTTTTCTTCCACCTTCTTTCCTGTTCTTCGCGTTTTCTCTGTTCTTCTAGTTCTTCGGGGTTTGTAAACCTGCGACTCCTTCCTTTGTGATTAGTCCATTTTCCTACAGAGACGAAAAAAACAAAACTAATTAATCATAAAAAATTCTTTAAAAAAAAAACGCATTGTTTCTAGACGGACACGAAACAAAAGAATCTCGATGCTAGTGTGCGTTCGAAGTAACCATGACTGTCGACATACCTCTTGGCATTTTGGAAACTTGAGGATTTCTTTCGGCGACAAAGAAATGTGTAACGGTCTTGTAACGTTTATCAAACAAAAAAACACAACTAAAGTTACGATCTATTTTCGGATTTCAAAATTGTCTTGAGGGACGAGAGTACGAGACAACTACGTCTGTACAAGACTTATCAGATTATTATTTATCAAAACATTGACGTCTATGATAAAATGCACTAACCTACGGCTGCGATATATATATATTTATTATTATTGCATCAGACTCGCCGCCGTAATCATGGAAGAAAACGGCTGTGGCAAGGAGTATGTAAAAGCACAAATGTGGCGCGATAGTGCGATACCGTTGCCACGGCATCCGCGTGTTTGCCAACACGAACGATTTTTTTTTGTGTTTGCGCTATGTGGCGCGCATAGAAATGTCGTAAAAAATCATAAAAATGTCATTGCAATAATAATTTTAGTGTAACCCTTACCGTTTTGCGTTCTTGGAAAGAAAATTATCGCCAGAGCCGAGTCGTTCTTTCGGTTACTGCCAAATAGGCACGTAAAACTGTTATATCGCGTGTGTGCGCCGTGCGGCGGCGACGACGACAAAAAAAAAAAAATATTCAAAATACGTGCGTTTCACTATGATAATTATGATATTTGTACGGCGGGAATACTAGCGTTGGAGGACGTGTTGGAACACCGATTTTCCGTAACGTGTACATTTTGAATATTTACACGATATTATAAATCGCCCAATTATATTTTTAAATATTTGTAGTTTATATATTTTAGAATTATAGTTTAAATATTGCAAATTATTGTTAGTAGATTTATGTCAGAAAAATATATTTGCTCCTTTTCAATATTATTCATTCTTTGATCCTTATTATAAGTACTTTTTAAAATGTTTTTTAACGAGATTTTTTGAACAATAATTGACGGTCGTTAAGCGATCAACGGCTGCCATAATGGGCGCTCACGAATTGCCTCCCTTGAAATTTTTTTTAAAAAGGTTACTGGAATTGCCTCCCGACTCAAAAATATTATTCACTTGAATCGCCTCATATTTTAGATAGTGACCATCGTACCGGAATCGCCTTCGATATCTATAATTAATCGATTTATAACCTTACATTATAGGAAATATTAATAAATTAAATAATAATTACAATTAATAATATATACGTTATATAAAATTTTAGCAAATATACTGTTTTAAACATTTAAAAAAAAATCAATAATCAATACATAAAATAATTTAGATGAAATATATATCAGCTGTTATACAGTCAAAAACTTATGTTGTATCTTAGATTAGTTTCCGAGGTTTGAATTTATTTACTAATACTTTTAAATATTGCAATTTTGAAATTTCATTTATGTTTAATTTATCAATTAAGTTATTAATAAAATTTATTTTATTTTTTGTGGTTGTCCTTATTCTTTTCGTTTCCATTTTGGAAGATTTAATTAATATTATCGTATCTAACTGCATTGCTTTTAATACATTTAAAAATTTAAAAATAAAAGTTGATAAAAAATTAGAATTATATTTACTATGGAATGATTCACAAACGTTAGTAAACCTTTGTATACTGGATGTCATTTCAGCCCACATTTTCGGTGGTAAAGCTGAATCTTCATCTATATAATTTTCAACCAAATAATCGGAAATTTACGTTATTTTAACATTGTAAAACCTTTTAGTTCACCAAGATCTACGGCGAAAACGTTACCTACCTAAAAACAAATAATTATTTAGTTAAAAATTACAATAATTTCAGAATAAAATGCAATTAATATTTTACTTCTGGATGCAGAAATGGAAGGCCAGATATGTATGTAAGATATTTTCCAATTTTGTCGTTTTTTAAATATTCCGTAGTTAAACCAATTTGTTGTATTTTACGCCACCAAGATTGACATAAATGAAATATACAGCTATTAACTTCAATTTGTGGTCAAACTTTACGTAATGCATTATGTATTGACTTTTAAAATCAACAAAACACAATTTTGGTTTAAATATTTCCACGAACTTCCAACATTGGTTACGTAATTACACGAAAGCTCGTTTATACGATGCTTGACTTTTATCCCTTAGCAAGAAAAAAAAATACTAAACGTATATAATAATTATGAAATCCATGTATTATAAAAAATTGACAAAAATATCGAACACACAATAATCAAAAGTTCCATCCACAAATATTGTAGTTAGTGTACTTAGAATTTAGTTAATCTTAGATTATATTATTTCTAACTTCAAGGTTGCGATTTCAATAATGTGTGCTCTTGTTTGTTAATGATGTATATTATAAAAAATGCAACCCTAAAAGAGTGCGTTTTTTACGAGCTCATTTATTTTGATGTCATATATATATTTATTTTGATAACTATAAATAAGTCAAAAACTTTGAACAATTAAATTATATTCCTTTTTATTGTAATAATGTAGAAAAAATACATGGTGATGGTTGGGTCGGACTCTAAAGGCAATTATAGTACCTACCATAAGTATACCTACAACCGTTAATTTTAAATTATAAATAGTATTTATAATCAACTATCCATATGTATGTGTGCGAAAAGTATAAAACGGAAAGTTTTCCAAACGCCGTATATAGTCCTTCTTTTGAGGCACACGCGCCATATAAGTTATCCCGTTTTCCCTCAGATGACCGACCGTGCGAAATTCATTTCGTTTTTTTTTTTTCTCTGCAGTCATAGGATGGCCGACAGCGTGCCCGTGTCGGACGTCGTTTGCGTCGACGACATGGGCAAGGCCAGAGTCATGGAACCCGTGTTGGCCGACAAGGTGGCCGGTCTGAGGGACCAGTGCGCGGAATTCATGAGCGGTAACCGCGGCGGGACGGACGGTCGCCCCGGGAAATCGAAACTTAATCGTTCGTCTTTGTGCACACAGATATAGAGCTGTACCGCGAGGCGGTGGACGCGTTCATCGGCGTCATGGACCAACTGGCCAAACGGGTGGAGCGAGAAAAGCGAGATGCGATCGTCGTGTCCAACAAGCTGGCGTCGTTGTCCAACAGGGCCGAACAAGAAGTCGTCACGTTACAGGTAACCGCGCGTGATGGACCGGACGGATGGCGCCGATGATGATATTATCGTGTTCAAACTGTATCGATTTTCTTCGATTTCAGTCGAAAATCGAACAAAAGACCACGGAGCTCGAACGCTACAAGATCCAGCACAGATCGCTGCAAAAAATCGAATCCGATCAAACGGATTTAATAAATCGGTTGTCGTTTCAAAACTAAACGGTTTTGGATTACACGTTTGAGTATCCTTGACGCTAGAGACCTGCATGTATGAATCATTAATGATGTGAACACGTCATACAAACAAACAACAGTGCATTAATATATTTTTATTTTTTTATTGTTTAATGATTAATCAAATTATTTTTTAACTATAATATAATGCTTAAGCATAAAAATAATTATGGTAAATGCGTTCTTCATAATATAATAAATAATATCATAATATTATCGTATCGTATAAAAAAAAGAATAATCCGTGTATAATAAGTATTTTTTGTATAAATATATGAATTTTGTTTTCATCAGTACGTGATTTTCACATAACAAACTTGAAAATACAAATTATCAAATTAAAAAAATAATTCGTTTTTAATTTTATCTACACGTCCAAGATTCTGTATAAAATGTAACAAATACAAAAAAAAAAAATAATAATAATAATAATAATAATAAGGAATGTGTAGCATACATATTACTGACGAGTAATAATATGTAATTTGAATATAAATATAAAAATGTAAATGGCATTAATATTTTTATTATTATATGGTTAATGATTAATATATATAAAGAATTATTGTTGTTAGATAAGAAATTATTTTGTACAAACACAAAAATTTAAAAAAAAAAACATAGAATAATTATAAATAAATAATAAATAATAACAGTTTTCCGTTTTTTGGAAAAACAATGGGTGTTGTAATACTTAATGCTTTCCAAAATAATTTGCAATATGTTAGAGGTGAACATTTTTATTTGGCTACATATCAAATTTTTAAAGTATACAGTAAATATAAGTACAATACAATAATTGAGGGTATTTTTAAGGGGGGAGAGAAATGTTTCTGGTTAAAACTATAGTTTAAAAAAATTCGGTTTCTTTTTTGAGCCTTATATTTTTTGTTTTCACGGACCTGAAAAAACAATAAGTTATTATAACAATATTAGTTGTAATTGATGATTAAATGGCAAGATTGATTAAACAGATACAGTCTAAAAAACTACATACTTATTTTCGTTATTAATGATTAAAAATAGCGTCTTAGCAATTTATTTGATTGTACATGCTATCATCAAAATATTATAAAGATTTTAATAACCCAATACACGTAAAATTTATTTATGAATTACTCAATATAGATTATCATTTATTAGAAATAAATTATTTTCTTTTTGAAATTAAAATTACCATATCAATGGAATATTTTAACTATCCACCTTTTTTTTTTTTGATCAAGAGTTATGAATCAAAATATGATCACCAATATCAATTAATATATATGTAATTAGTCCGGAATTAAAAATTAAGTCTTAATTAGATATGTTCATACAATCATTGTTAATATTAGACTATGTTTAAAAATAATAATTATCAGTATAAATGAATACAATAGTGTATAATATTGATTTTGGGTTATTATTTTAAACTAAAATGAACAGCTACGTTCAAACATTTTATATGCTTTCATACATTGAACAAGAATGGGTTAGATAAGATATTGATGTTAAACAAAAACCAAAAATAATAATAATATTTTATTATTATAGCTCAAAAATATAAACAATCAGTGACCAGATTCATTTTTAAAAAATTTTAAAATATTTTGAATATAGCTGTTAGGTTGTCTAGAGATAGTACAAAGGCACATTAATAATACATTTTTCCATGCGTTTAACGTGGTAAAAAAGTGGCTTATTTACAAATAAAAAATATTTGCTTAACATTAGAGGGTTGGAAAAAATTCCAATTTTAATGTACATAAATAAGCCAAGTTTTTAACACAAAGGGGTTAAAATTAGTGAATCGGGAACTAAGAGGTGGTTGTTCATGTGCATTCCCTACATACCATTATTTATTTATTTTTTTTGATTGATAAGTAATAATCTTGAAAATTTAGCGAGACCACATGTCTTCGGCACCTAAATATTGCAATATTAATTTACGCCTTGCATTTGACCATGATAAAAATAAGTGGTATAGTTTTATTCTAATTATTAAATTCATATTTTTTTTCTGCTTTTGCTTACCAAGTGAATTTGTATCATTTGATCCATTGTTTGACTCCAGTGAATCATCTAGAGAACTTCCATGAACTGTTGATAAATCATCAATTGTTGAGCCTCGTTTACTACCCGTAGCGCCTATTCTGGATGTCGTAGTCACTCCAGTTCGCCTAAAAATAAAAATGAAATAATCATGCATAAATATTGTAGCATTTTCTTAAATAAATAATTTATAGAATGTATTTTTAAGAACCTTAGTTTGCTTCTCAAATTATTGTTCTCCCTGGATATTGACTCATTGGATTCCAAAAGTTCATCGAGATCACGCTGAATTTTTCGTTTCTGGTGTTTCTCTCTGCTAATTTCTTCTTCTGCTTCTTCAATTTGCCTCTTTAGGGACTTAACTCTGGCATTGCTCTAAAAAGACATATTTTTATGTGATAGCAATGTTCTTAATAGGGTTTGACATACATACCTTTTCTACTTGTTCTTTATACTGTTCAATTGTTCTTCTCTCGTCTTCTAATTGCATCATAACTTCTTTCATTTTTTTCTCTAATTTACGGTTCGCTTTTTGTTGCAATTGTCTTTCCCTAAACATTAAAAATTACCATTAGTAATGACAATACATAAAAAAAAAAAACTCGAACAAAAAATCTTTTTATTCTATCAGGTTTTTTTTTTTATATATACATACTTGGCTTCAGTTTCCAGTTGCTCATCGAGATTGGCAATCTTAGATTCCAAATTAGAAATGGCAGTTTTAGTTTTAACTCGTTGATTGGTTTCAATTTCTGCCAATTTGGCTTTTAGTTCTTTGTTTTGTCTGTCGAATAACATTTTATTTGTCTCCAATTTTTGTGTTGTTGCTCGTTCATTTGCCAAATCTTACAAAAATTATAACTAAATAAATATTTTTGATAAAATAAAAAATTTTAAATTAATTTACCAGAATTCAACTGTTCAATTTGAATTAGAGCCTTTCTAATTCGTTCATTCAATCCTTCTGACATTGTCTGTTCTTCTTCTAATTCTTCTTCCAACGTAGATATTCTTGCTTCCAGGCGACGCTTTTCATCGACCATTAAAGTACTGCTAACAAAATAAAATACCTATTAAAAAATAATTCAAATTTAGTGTCAAAATTAATAATAACACAAACCCTTTGTTGGAATTACTATTCATTTCTTCATGCAGATCATCACGTTCACTTTCTGCAACACGTCTAGCTCTTTCAGATGCAGATAACTCTTCTGTCAACAACAGTAATTCAGCTTCAACTGATTTCAATTTACGTTCAGTTTCTTTAGACGTTGCTGAAAGCTCATCACGAGAAGCTCTAGCCTCTTCAGCGTCACGAGTAGCATCCTTCAATTGAACTTGTAATTTTTTAAGTTGTTTCAAGGCATCTTCCTTTAACTTATTGTGCATGTCCAATTGTTGTTCTAGATCTTTGTAATCAGCTTCGATTTTCTTGCGACCAGCCATTGCAGTCGATCTTTGTTTACGTTCATCTTCCAGTTCAGCTTCAATGTCACGAATTTGCTTCAGAAGTCCTCTACGTTTTTCTTCACTCTGCTCTTCTTTAGCCTAAAAGTTTTTAATTATTCCAATTAGCACAATTAAAAATGTCTATTGGTTCATAGTAACTATGATCAAATAAACAATAAACATAAAACAAAAAGATAAATAGATATTGGGGGACTCGCCAAAGCTAATTAGATTTAAATTGACATTTATAAAATGTATTTTCATAAATCACATACAACAAGATCACGTTCAAACTGAGCCCTCAACGCTTGCATGTTAACTTCAAGTCTTAATTTAGCATCTTCAGTTATTTGAAGTTCATCTTCCAAATCTTCATTCTGTACACGTATTTCAGCTAACTGTGATTCCAATATTCTTTTTGCTTTTTCCAATTCATGAACCTAGAAAAAATTGTAATTTAATATTCTTTCCAAATATATAAATAAAGTATACACAAACATTTTTGTCAGCTGTTCCTTGATTGTTTATCAATTCATCCAACTCATTTTGAAGCGTTCTCTTTCCTCTTTCCAATTCTTCAACTTTCACCATCAGTTCATCAAGCTCCCTGGTTAAAGAAAGCACACGTGTTTCCTTTTCTCGAGCTTCTCGTTCAGCAGTGTCACGTTCAATAGCCATTTGCTCAGAAACCGCCTAGTTTTAAGTATTTACAATAATAATTTGAAATATTCATTTATATAAAGTAATAAAACTGAGTAAATATTTTAATTTTATTACCTTTTCTTCAGCAAGAGTTTTGTCAAATATTCTTTGTTTCTTCTCAAGTTCGATAACTTTGGAACGTTGGGCTTCTAAATCAATATTAATATCATCTAGTTCCGATTGAAGTTTCTTCTTAGATTTTTCTAATTTATCATTTGTTGCTTGTAATTCTTCAATTTGTCGTTGTAACAATTCCATGTCCTAAACAATATAGATGTAAATACAATTGTTAAACTGATATAATAAAGTATAAATATAAAATAATATACCTTAAAGATTTTCTTATAAGCAGCTTCCATTACAGCAGTTGACTCAGCATCATCTTCCATTTTTTTCTTGATTTCAGTTATTTGTAAAGTAAGAGCAACTATTTGTTTTTCCATATTTTTCTTAGACTCTTCTTCTTCTTCCAACTGTTCTTGTAAAATTTCTTTTTCACTTTCAATTTGTTTCAATTTAGAGTTCAATGACAATTTTAATTTAGTTTCTTCTTCTAGAAGTGTCTAAAACAAAATAAAAATATATTAATAATTAGCTAAAAAAAATCAAATAATTTTGTTTTTATATACCTGCGTTTCTTGCAACTGAGTTTCCATTGTTCCTGCTGATTTTTCAGCAGCAGAAGCTTTAAGTTCAGCGGCTTCCAATTGATTAACAATGGATTCAGATTCATTGCTAAGCTTAGAAAGTCTATCAATTAATTCGTTTTTCGAACGTTCAGATTCAGCAAATTTACTTTGTATCTCACCTAAAAAAATATAAAATTATTAAAATGAATCTTTAAATGTATTTAAGACAAAATTTGATTTTATAAAGCTAGTACTTACTAAGTTGAGATTCAGTAATTTTACGTTTCCTCTCTAATTCGGATTTAGAAGATGCGGAAGACTTAAGTTCAGCAGCGAGATCAGCATTTTCAGCTTCCAGAGTTTGCTTAGATTTTTCTAATTGACTTTTAGACTATAAAAATAATAGAAAAAAAATACAAATAACAGTACAATAATACGTTGTTACAACTAAATTATAAATTTTCAAGTAATACTTTTTTCAAGGATTCTATCTGTTCATTTATAACGGATATTTCTTGGCTGTGTTTGTGTCTCATTTCAGTAATAATAATTTCGTGCGATTGTGTATCTTCTTCTAATGATTTCTTAAGGGTTGCCAATTCCTAATAGGAAACAATATTTATGGATATCAAGGTATTTTAAAGGTCAAGCATGTGAATTGATAAATGATTTATATTAATTATACCTGTTCTCGTTTAGCTCTAAGTTCATGTTGAGCTGCAGTTATATCCAAAGAATCCAAAAGCTCATGTTTTAAGGCTTCAAGTTCTTCATTAAGGTCACGTTTTTGTTTTTCTGCTTTACTTCTAGCAGTACGTTCAGCTTCAAGATCTTCTTGAAGTTCCCCAAGTTGTGATTCCAATTCCCTGAGAGCTTTTTGAGATTGAGCTTTACCTGAAAAATGTTATTTATATAAATAATGAATTATACAAGAAAAAAGTAACAAAAAATCATACTAGCAGCTTCCTCATCAATTCTCATGAATGCTTGTGTCAATTCTTCTTCTCGTTTACCAAGTTGTAATTGTAAATCTTCTACTTGAGCTTTCTTTTCGTTTAGTTGTTCTTTTAAATCATTCACCTAAAAATAAAGTTAATATAGAATAAACAAAAATTTTAAGTCTGTTATAGATGTATATTTACCTCAGTCTCAACTTTACGCTTAGTACGGTCCATCTCCTGTCTTTGTTGATTATCTTTTAATAAGCGTTCTTCTAATTCTGCAATGGATGCTTCATGTTTTGCTTTTAGCTTAGCTAGATGTTTTGCTTTTTCTTCTTCTTCGGCTAATGTTTGTGCCAAATCTGCAGCTCTATCTTCCAAGACCTTTTTCTCTTTAACTTGTTTCACATTGATATCTTCAGCAAGTGCAAGATCTTCTTCCAATTTCTTAAGTTTGGCATCTGTCTGTACACGTTCTAATTGAAGTTTCTGTCTTGCTCCCTCTTCTTCTTCTAATTGTTCCTCCAAATCCTAAAATTATATAAACAAAAAAATAGAAGTAAATATAAAATTATCTAATTATTTAAATAACAGTTAATGCTACCAACATTTATATTAATTTGTAACTTCTTTTTATCTTGAGCTAATGAACTAGATCTTTCTTCTTCTTCTTCAATTCTAGCTTCTAAATCATGTAATATTTCTTCTAATTCTAATTTCCTGGCAGCAAGTCTAGCTCTCATTTCTTCAGCTTCAGCACATAATTCAACTTCTGCTTGCAGTTGTTCAGCCAAAGCATTTTTCTCATCCACAGCTGTTTGATATCTATCAGTAAAGAATAATATTTTAAATTCTAAAGTATTAATAATTAAATTAAATTAAAAATATAATACTTCTTCTCGAGTTCAAGAACACCACGTTGTTGAGAATCTAATTTTTCCTTGACTATCTTCAATTCTTCTTCTTTAATGGACAATACTTCTTCTTGTTTAGTAACTTCTAAAAGTGGCTTAACTTTAGTATACAATCGCCACCATTGCCAGTTCCTCAATTTTAAATATGCTGAACAATTGCGCTGAATGATACGAATGGCATTTAATTGTTGTAAACGTTTTTGATAATTTCTTCTTGCTAAGTACCCTCTGCAGAAAGCCTAAAATCAAATATGATTTATATTAAACTAAATAATATTAATTTTAAAAATGCTTACTTGGAAATTGACAATGAGGTCAGAAATTTTGAAATCTCGTTCTTCTTCTAAATGGGCAAGAACACCTGCTCTGAAGAATATCTTAGACTGACCAACACGATAGAGATTTGTATCAAGTTCAAGAGCTTTAATCATTTTTTCACAAGCCTTTTTACCATCCATGAAACCTTTGGGTATGGCATTTGATGTAAGAAGTTCATATCGTTGTCTGAACTCCTGGAATGGAATGCGGTTAGGGAAACCCTGTCTACAAATTCTAATTCCTTCCAGAACTCCATTGCATCTCAGTTGATCTAACACAAGTTGAGCATCGATTTTACCAGCTCTTTTCTCGTGATTAGGGATAATACATCGTACAAAATTAGGATTAGTATTTCTCAAGGTGATCATCAACTTGTTCAATTGTTCTTTATATAATTGTGACACTGTACGGAACATTCCTTTTCTTGTTCGTGCTCCAAACTGTGTATCGGTGAGAGCTTGATGAGCTATACCCACAATCTCTGCATCCTTCCAGATATGAGCTACAAATGGATCTTGAGATGATTGAAGAAGTTGAACAATATTTTCATTCAATGGGTCCATGTTCTTCATAAGCCACTTATGGGCGGAATAATCAACTTTTCCAGCGTAGTGAATAATGGAGAAATCAGCAACACCTCTAAAGTCTGTTTTATGAAATTTAGGATGAACACTTTGAGCAGACATTAGTTTTTCTACAAATGATTTATCAGTAGCTTTTGGGAACCAACATTCTTCATCTAACAAGGCCATAACACCCATAGGCTATGAAATATAAGATAAATTAGTTTATGCTTGAAAAAAAATTAAAATTGTATCGCAATATATACTTTGTCAATTAAATCAATAGTTGGTTGCAAATCCAATCCGAAATCAATAAATTTCCATTCAATACCTTCTCTTTGATATTCTTCTTGTTCTAAAATAAACATGGTATGGTTGAATAGCTGTTGCAGTTTTTCGTTTGTGTAGTTTATACACAGTTGTTCAAATGAGTTTAACTAATAAAAATAATAAAAATACATTAATATAAATATTCAATTAGACTAAAATATAACAAAATAGTAATTAAAGAAATTACTTCAAATATTTCAAATCCAGCCATATCCAAGATTCCAATGAATGATGCCCCTTGTCTTTTAGATCTATCCAGAGATCGATTAATTCGGTTAACAAGCCAACGAAACATACGTTCATAACATGCTTTAGAAATAGCTTCTACAGCAAATTCCACTTGTTCTTTGGTCTGAGCTTTGGAGACATAATCTCTGCCTACTTTGATACGGGGTCTAAGGAAGGCTTTAGTCATTTCAGTTATAGACAAACCCAATAGATGAGCTACTTTCTGTGCTACAGTATTATCAGGTAATGTTGCTTGGTCACTATTGCGTTCTTGTTTAAACTGCATATTTCCAAACAACATAACAGCACTCACAATTCGGAAAATGGCTAAACAAAATTATGTAAGTATATTAAATCTACATAAATCAAATAAAAAATTATGATTTAACATACCAGAATAATCCTCTGTTGTCATTCCCATGATATTCATAGCATTAACAGTTTCTCTATACTCAGCTGCATCATCTACACCGGGTACACGGAGATTACCGTTAGTAAGGAAGCTATAGGTTTTAGGGTCCTCGAGTATAAATTCAGCTAAAAACAAAATAATATTAAATATAAATTTTAATTTCACTATTAACATAATAAACTTAATTTTCTATAAAAAAAAAATAATAATAATAATAATAATAAATAATATTAATCATGTTGTAAATTTAATTTACATTTTTGTTCAGTAGTTGCTCCACATAGCAATTGGTAGAATATGTGGAACGTACGTTCATCTTTCGCTTGACGTATAGCTCTCGATTTTTCCAATAAGTAAGTTTCAATGTTAGCACCAGCAATGAAACCAGAAGCATCAAAATTAATACGAATAAATTTACCCTATAAATAAAAATGAAAAACGATTAAGAATCATCACTCATCAACATGTTAATTTTAAAGCAACTCACAAATCTAGAAGAATTGTCATTTTTCACAGTTTTGGCATTACCAAATGCTTCTAAAATGGGATTAGCTTGCAACAGTTGTTGTTCTAGTTCACCCTAAACAAAAAAATATGTAAATGTATTTTATTATTGAACTAGAAAATATTTTTCCACTCACCTCATAACTAACATTAGTATTACACTAGTTAAATAAGTACACATCATCAATCCGAATGGAAAGCGTGCAAACATTTTTTAAGACAATGTAAATATTTTAGTATATAATACATTTTAAGTATAACAGTTTAATTAAACTAAATACATTTATAAGCATATAATTGTATATACTTACAACAACTAAAGCTGGACCCGGTGACTGTGATTTTCCAAAAAACCAACATAAACATGAAAAAATAAAACAAATAAATAAGTAAATAAAAATAATACATTTATAATTGCATTTTTTAATTTTGAATAGAAGGAATAATGATTTTATATTAATCAAATTTGGCGTTTTGTAAAATTAAATGAGTAAAAATGTTGTAAGTCACAAATATATTAAAAAAAGAAATTTTAAATATTTTGTTAATGGTTAGCAAAACATAAATTGATTTTTTCTACATTGTTATACAAAAGGTAGTGTTTTAAATATAAAATAAATAAGTAAATTACATAATGTTTTGTTTTTGTTTTTTTAAAAAAAATAACAATTTACTCAATGCACAGGTTCTATTTGTGTAATATGAATAAGAGATTCTTATCTAATATTATAGGATATTATATAATATTGGTTTTATTGTACACAGGAAATAAAAATATAAAAATATATAATATCTACATTAAAATATTTAAGACAAATCACAATCAAGAACACAATCAAAATATACTCATTGTTCGTTCTGCTTGGTTGTATAAAAAGTAAATACCCGATTTAAAAGTACAAACAAATGACGAAAAAATGAACACCTCAATTGAAAATATAAGCACAAAATAAATGAAATTTAAATTTAATTTATTCTGTGATATAAAAATTGTTATAATAATAAAATTACAATAAACGTCTTCTAAGGTCAATATTGAACATGAATGTTAAGTTGGCATTATAAATTAGGGCTCTTATTTAATACAATAAGGCCCGTTCACATTGACGCGTATCAAATGGGCCTAAGAAATACATATAATTTAAAAAGCGATCATGAGGAGTTTGAGAAAATAATATACTACCTAAATGTAAATTAAAATTAAAAAATCAATTTGGTATATTATGTTTTAAATTGTGTCCTAAAAATAAGTTTTAAGGAAATTATTTTAAAACAATTATATGTTAAAAAATTGTTAATCAGCACCACACTTTTGTTCAGCTATCTATAGTTTATCAATAATAATTTTAACCTATTATAACGTGTAATAATTATTTAAAATTATTTTTATGTAAAACATTATCATGACGTTATGATAAGCAAGCGAGCATAACTTTAGGAGAAAAATATACTTGGCTTATTTGTGTAAATACCTACTGACAATAAGTTAAATTATTATTGATAAAACACATAAATTAAAGAACCCGTTTGTACGCGTAAAACTGCTATCTGTTTAACTTTGGTCGAACACTCATTAATAATCTATGAGACGCGTTCCCTAATGTCAATAAATTACGACAACCAATGACTAACGAACGAATCATTTGTTGATTTTCAACAAGAAATATCATAATTTTGGAAATTATTTTAATAAGAATTTTTGTATCTCATCACGCATTATATAATTATTAACAATACGTTACACATGCCAATGCTTCTATAGAAGTAAAAAATAATTTTAAAACGTTTTACGAGAGATAAATCGCTAGATTAATTTCGATAATAACAAATCGAAAAGGAACTTTAAAAAATGTTCATAAGCCGGTTTAGTTTAAATTTAAATTATTTTGCAATAACATAATAATATTGTGAGATTGTTAGGGTTTGCGTTCGTTACCGCTTAGGACCTCAAGTACAAATTATTTTATCTACTAATCGTATGTTAAGGAATTTATTTTTAACAAATATTATATTATAGGTAATATGCACACGCGCGTCATAAACAATTGTCGTTTCAATATTTGCGAACACGAGGCAAGAATACCAAAAAGCAAACATATCCACCAACACACAGAACGCTAAATATATATTTTTATTTTTACACAAGTCATTGCGAATACTAATATATTATATTTTTTTTTTTTTGTTTTCAAACACAGCATTTACCGTGTGCCTACAATGTTATAAGTTATAATATTATTATCGTTTTGCTCAGAGTCGGGTGCGCCTACATTCTTGTCAAATTTTATTTTTGAAAAAAAATTGTTTTAATTAATTATTTTATATTGTTATTATAGGTAATAATAGGTATATATATATATATATTGGTATATATATTATTATAGATTTTAATCATAATCAATAAAATTATAATATATTTAGTATCTATCACGCATGTTATTTATATCTGTTGGACGGTAGTGCGATTTATTTTCTTCGTTCGAATTCGTGCGCGGAACAAAGATGTTATACATTTTCAGACGATCCAGTCGCGTTTTACACTACGCAATAGAAAAAACATTGCCTTACACGATACAGAGGTATTATAGGACACTACAACTATATTATAATATATAATATCCACTGCATACACACATACACATACCCGAGACACACAACTAATGAGCCAAGTTCTTCGTATCACCGAATAGCTCATGTATATATTATTCTGTGCACGATTATAAATCAAAAAGTCGTGTTGTCTTGAGGACGCGGGTAATTTTTTTCAAACTTTTACGTCTTTTACATTTTAATAAGTATTTTGGATGATCTTCAAGCAAATACCTACATTAGTGATTAGCCATTAGCCATTTTATGTATTCGATTTTACAAAAGCAGATGTCCGAATATACATTATTTTTAACAGTCATAACTTATCATAATATAATATATTGCAGTAATGCAGCGTGGTTTAGAATTATAATTTAGAAATAATTAATATATGTTTAATAATTAAATAACAACTACTGAATAATTAATTCATTTTATACTTGAAAACATTGTTGTCATTGAATTTACCAATTTTGTAGAATCTAACTGAAATTAAGACGAGTTTTTTGCGAATCAAATAAAAAGCTATGATTTAAGGCGTCCAGCGTAGAAATAAGAAACTAATAATTATCATTAATAAAGAAATAAGGTTATTAGTTCCGCTTGAAAAAAAAATTATATAGGTATAATATCTAAAACTCGAATCCACGTTTTGCGATTTTTGTTAATCAAACTTCCTTGTGGACCGAACGTTATCACTTAACGTCTTAACATAGTATTATTATTGTAATGATATTGCCGGATGTAGCGGTGTCGGAAAAGCGTGATTGTAATGTAATAAAAAAAAATATTATTATCATTATTCAACATAAAAATCACACGTGTGTGGTATAAGCGATTCAACAGAGCATATTATTGTTATTATTATTAAATCATCATCATCGTTATCGTCGATAGTTTTTAAACAAACCGCGATGATTCGTACACAACGATTGCAAACATTAATACATATGTCCACGTTTGAAAACACAACAGGTAAATTATAATATTATACAGTGTCACCGTCGACTACTTTTTTCTATTTGTTAAAATTTTTGAAAAATGATTCATCTGTACACTTATAAATATATAATGGTGCTTTAATACGTTTGACTAAAATAGTCTAAACTGGAAAATGCAAACAATTATTTTAACCACAAGATTCGAATATCAGAAGATGAAGTTTAGCGTTTTTCATTATTATTATGAATTAATTACGTTTTACTAACGTTTAAAAATAATTACTCATAAAATGTATTTTACGATTAAGCTACAAGTATATAATTTTATAAAAACAATATTTCTCGAGCGTTTTCTAAATTATAGTAATACAACAATTAAGGTAACTTATCTGGTAGAAATTGCAAGGGGGACCCTAATGTGGCCAAACGCGTGAGTCATACATGCATACTTAATGCCAACAACGATAACAAGCGTTCGATTAAAAAAACGGAATCGTACGAGGAACACTTATATAGCAAACAAGACGAAATTTCACATACGCGGTTGATATTATAAATTATATTTATACATATATGTACATTTTTTTCACATTTAAGTCGCAAGGCCAATAATTGCTATTATGTTTAGAGCGTACCTCACGGACGTCGTGATAAGCACAAGAGCTATTTATGGTAACACGCACGTGAGTTTTGGGACGCAACTTTGAAGTCGACTATAGGCAGCAGTACATATATTTAATGTGTGCTTCATGCAAACGGGTAAATTACAAAATACGCTATTCCACCGTTGTTTTTAGGAGCGATTTTTATGCCATGTCAATTCCATAATAGGTCCTCAATGCGGCACTATCGAACAGGTCGTTGCCTTAATGTGACAGAAAAATAAAAACAACAGATAGAAGGCCACGCCGACCAACGGAGCTTCAAATCCTAACCAGTATTAACCAGTATATACGTCGTACGCGACTAAAAACAACAAAGCAACTGTACTGTTATGCAGACATTATTGGCAAGTTGCATAACCAATTACTAAAAATTGTATGAATCAACAGTGAGCTATGGGTCCTTTAAACATGATTTAATGAACCATTAAATTAATTTTTTTTTCGCAATCCGACAAATAATATTGGTATTACACAATAATTTAACGACAATTGAGTGACGCTGTCTGTAAAATACAACACAATGCCTCAACTCTAAAGTCAACTCTTGAGCTTTTAACGACAGTGTTTATTGGTTAGAATGGTGTATATAATGCTATCATAACTTGAAAGAACCGATAAAAAATAAAAAAAATCCACATATAAGCCAGTCAACATTTAAATAAAATGTTTCGAATTCGAAAAGAATATGAATACAAGCAATTTAAAAATACAAAGAGTAATACTTATTAGTGTAAACATAGACACTAATAAATAATAAGTATTTATCACATTTAATCATATAATTTGTTACAACATAAATATATTATATGTGTTTATTTACCTAAATATAATTTTAAATTAAATCAACCAACACGTTTAATAACCATTGTTATACCAATTTATACTTTAAAACGATAATACTGAAAGGAATAATACCATATATTTTTTCCGACAATTAGTTGATATTTCTCCTTATAGATAGGTAACAGATATTGATGCCACCAGAAATTGTTATAAATATACGGTATACACAATTTTATTTTATTTTTTTATGAAGATAATATAGTTAAGAAAATAAGAATCTCTATAAATAATAAATTAATTTTTATAACTTTAAAAAATATTATTTTCATCAATTAAGTACCTAATTAAAATATCAATCGAGTGACTTTCAAGTGTCAATATTGCGCTATACCAGTTGTGAAACGTATGAAAAATATTCATTACAGGAGACTGATTTTTATTTTTAACAGTAGTAAATTAACACTGCCTTATGGTATTATCATTTTAAAGTATTTTATTATACACCCATCTAATACAAATTGAATTAGTCTTCGCTTATGAGGTACTTTATTTTCGTTAGTAATTGGCTTATTACTCAGTATTACAGAACAAATACTCTAGTACTTTACCCTTTGCCAATATTGTAATTGATCAAAAAATAAATTAATTTAATTACATTTAACCAGTAAGACCGATTTGTACTAAATGTTTATTTTACATTTTTAAAACACAACTAAAGTAATAATATTTTTGATTAGGCAGATTGATTTATCTCCATTATCAATTTTAAAATAATATAAATATTTAACATTATAGGCACTAGCACGTGCCGAATTGATTAAACACTCGCCATTGTATCCTGTTCATATACTTATATTGTTAAATCAGACGTGACTGCAGTATGCTAAACGAACGCTTTGAAATAAAAAGCAACTTCGCAGAATTTCAAAACTCGAGAATTTTATTTTACAGAAGTTAAAAATATTCTTATTTCTTATGTAAAATAAACTTTACTACTATATATTATATTATGTTATAATATTAGGTACGCTAAACAATTTAAAAATGTCTGTTAAAAATTATTTTTAAATGTACATGGAATTTTAATTCTTTTTATTTTAGTAAAACGTTAAACCAACTCAAAAACCTAATATGAATGAATTATGGTATTTTATTTTTCGTACAATAGTAGTTGTTTATGCCCATATTACTTTTTAATCAATGACAGTTCTATGATATACATAGGTATAGTAAATATAATACATGGTAATGGATCGTTAGTACTTTATTCATATGCTCAAAAATAGATTAATGCATATGATAACCGTATGTGAATTTGGGTAACACCACGCGGATGTCTTATATAATGAGAATTTGCACATGACACGGTTAAGAAAAGAAAAATTGTGACCATATGTGGACCGATCAGTTTGGTGCCAAATATGGTTGCAAACTTCAACATCATCCTTGTAGCTGCACGGGAGTCCGATAAATCTCAACATTACTTTCACTGTATTCAACCACAAACATTCATTCTATGCAATATAGAATATATTGACATTTTGTTGTCTTTGCACAAAATCATTCTACATAATGAATATTAATTATACATGCATGTGACATGAGTATATGACATCGACACGATAGATTCAGATACCTCTATAAATTATTAAAAAAATAACACAAGTCACGAACGATAAGTAAAGATATCAGTCAAATACAAACGATCTAACCGAATTTGGTTTGATCTTTTATTATTTGATTCGAAAATCAGCGTGTAAGGTCGCCGGAACAGTGAGCAAATTATTATAATTAGGCATTCAACGGAAACCGCCTAAATTGGAATCGACTGCTGACGATAAACAGATATAGACGATTATAACTGCATGATACTTAAGTTAGACATGAATATTTTACCGTCTTAGGGCCCACTATTCATGGGTGTTTAACTGCAGTATCTACACAACAATGACGAGTTCTGCTATTATTCCAAGCAAAATAAGGACAGATTATGTATTGTTCGAGCCAATAAAGATAATAGCTTTCACCGTGTTTGCCACTAAGTAATGATTCGTGCACAGTACACACACAACACACCATGCTGCTGTTTAAGGCAAATATTAATATTCAACGGATAGTGCAAAAATACATGTATATAATAATATACTCAATATCCGTACAAGAATACAAGATAAACCTACGATGCGCGTCAATCATGTACAGCAGCAGTATAAAGTATAGCATACGCCTATCAATTAAAATGAGTACAATCACTATAGGGTATAATACTAATGTAATTTTGTGATATGACTAAAGGAAACATATGAACATAAATAATAGAACAAATATGGAAAGAAATATTGCAAATCCATAACTAAGGTCAACTCCATTCTGGTTTTCATAGTATACCAGCTTTCACGTAAACCCCTACAGATTAAAAATGGAAGACTTCATGCGGTATATGTGCATTATTACAGTCGAGTTTTGCACGCGTCCATCGGTATAATGAATAAAACAACAGTAAACGTGAGATCTATTAATGCAAGCATGTTAAAAATCATAGTGTATTACATGAATTACTTTTCAGATATCCATCTAAGAGCCTAATATAGAAGTGGGAGTGGTTTTGAGTTAAATCAACATTACGCCTTCATTTCAAACCTACAGAATTACTAAAACTACAAAATCTACACGTATAATAACATTAATTTGTAACACAAATACATAATATAAAGTTCCTTGCTTTTATATTTCATCAACTTAAATTTAGGAATTTTTGTACTTCATTTGTCTAAGCTAATTATTGAAATTAATTGATAAAACAAAACACGCCAAAATTAAAATAATTATTATATTTTATTCGAATTCGAATTAATGACAATAAAATAAATGAAATTTCTAAATAAGAAACTTTTAATACTTTTTATTATAATATAAATGTTTACTTATGTTTACTAATTAACGTTATGAAAATGTCAATATTTCAAATTTCAAATTTCAAATTTTTATTAAATTAATTGTTTATTAGAATGGCGATCATTGAATGATAAGTAGGTCGAAGTCAAAATGTATAAAAACGATTATATGACAAATATGTAGTTGGTTACTCACAGCGTGTTGAATCACTCCTTTGGGTTTTGACGCAGCCACGTAAGCCAGGTATTGAATAACTTTTTTCGTGTTCTCTGTTTTTCCAGCACCTGATTCTCCAGTACACAGTATTGACTGATCTTCTCGATCTAAAATACAAAAAAAAAATATAAAAATACGTTTCTTTTTTTTAACACCTATAAAAATATGTATAAAATGTGTATTTAACCTTGTAGCATAGATCTGTATGCAGTATCAGTTACTGCGAATACGTGTGGTGGTACTTCATGACGTTTGTTACCTTTGTAACGTTCCATTATATTTTCTGTGTAGATAGGTAATCTCTTGTATGGATTAACCACTACACAAAAGAGGCCAGAATATGTCTAAAAATATAAAAAAGAAAATATATAATTTTCACATTTGTCAAAATTCAAAATAATAATTAACCCCAATCCTGAGTGTGATTTGCGAAACATATAGGTAAAGCTTATTTTCCTATAACCCGGTGCCTTAAATTTAGGGATGCATGCATACATTTACAATACCTATAAAACTATTTTTTAATGCATTTGGATGCATTTTTTTTCTTTTTCATAATACTACAATTATGATAACACAATGTTTGAATATCCAAGAATTGCCCAGTAGAAAATAATGTTGATTGTTGACAGTAAAATATGGGGTAATACTTGCATAAATTATGATTACAATTCATATTTTAAAAATTTATAAGTCAATTGTCATCACACAATTATTAAAAATAATCATAAATTTTTAATGGTTTTTTTTTTTTTTTTTTTTTTTAGAAAAAAAGTAA
>JACXSJ010001102.1:0-46802 GCA_014851325.1 Pentalonia nigronervosa | reverse complement strand
CCTGTTATGTGTAGGTTAACTTCTACACTATACATTCGTAAAAATATAATAGGTACCTAGTATTTCAACTTTTACGAAATTTATCATTTTGGTATTATTTTAATGAATATTACCTATGATTTTAAAATTAGTTTGTTCAATATTTTATACCTTTCATTTTTTGTAAGTACTTAGTCAATTATATAGGTACAATAAATATTAATTTATATCATATTGGTACTCGACTAATACAATAACACGATGACTTCTATTTTATGTTATGAACCATCAATAATTTATACTTATGTTATTATTAAAAAATAATTAGGCGATGAATTAATTTATAACTAATCTTAGTTATAAATTGTAGATATAATTCTATCACGATTCAATATCTAAATAATAACGATTAACATATAACTTTTAGTTTAAATAAATTATGTTTAATATTTTGTACTAATGGCCTTGGATTTGCCAGTTTTTTTTTGGCAAAGACATGCTAAATAAAAATGTATTATAATTTATAAGGAAAACTCTTTTAGAATACATACGCGTATAAATATAAAATGTTCTTTAAAGGGTTTAGAAGAGCTAAAATTATTCAGGAAATTTAGTCTTTTTTATACTTTCAAAATTAGCTGAAAGATGAAAATTGAATTTTAAAAATAAGTATGAAGACTATGAACTATAAAAATAAAGATTCTATTGTTTCTAAAAAAGTTGTAATACAATAAATACACATGCATACATGTTAACACAACACATTTTCCATCAATATATATGTTTTATGACTTATTAGTATAAAATGCTTAATTAATAATATTTAATATTATAGAATTTAAAGGTTATAGTTAACCTAGGTTATAAATTTTATAGTTTTTATAAAATAAAAAAAATAAATTATAAGTACATTTATTTTTAAAATTGCATTTTATTGCGTTATTATACTGGTAAACCATTTGACCTAATTGATTTCTACAAGGAATTTTCGAACGGCCGTTAAATCTGATTAAATGGTGCTAATTTCCAACGAATTCCGTGAATGATTCAATACACCGGCAAGGTTTCTCCTGCGTTTCGTAATAGAATTATTTTTTAAAATGGACCAGGATTCCAACATAAAGCATTATTGTTGCGATTAATAATCAGTTACGACAAAATAAATGACATTTGTAAAATGAATATTAACAGGTCTCCTAAATAGATACATAAAAATAAAATGAAGAAATTCTATAAAATTATTTAGTGCTTAATTTCTTATATAGAAACAAGTAAACATGATTAATTAAAAAAAAATGTATAAACGAAATAATTATAAATGATATACAAAAATGAATAGCTAAGGAGAAAATATGATTTAAAAAAAAAACGCATATTTGTAGGAAAAGTGTCGTACGAGTATGTTGACTATGACTCATGGGTTGAGGCTTTACTCATTCCTTGGACATAATATAACCACTCCTCTTTTCGAGAATACGCGTTTGAGCTCTACACAGTATGCACAGTATATATTAATTATAATATTTGACAGAAACATTTCGACTATTCTCAAAGATCCATTAGCACGAAAAATAAAAATGTAATTAAAGCAATACACTGAGCTCACTCGGTTTAGTTCATAGATAGGTAGATAGGTTAGACATGTTATGTAACTAACGATTTTATACAAATACATTGTTCGAAACATTAAGTGAATCTTTCCAATAAAAATATCTATATATAGCCATATAGGTAAGTTATTCAAATGAATGTATGAAGTAGGTATATTATAAAATATAGGGTAAATAGCTATGATAATTGAAATCATAAAAATAGAAAAACATCGTAAAGTATCATAGTTATAAAAATATATATTGACATTTAACTGAATGATTAAACTCAAATTGAACTATATGACGAAATCTTTTAACTATTGATAAAACATTATGCATAAAATATATTTAAAAAAACGAATAGAAAGTGTTTTGACTACATTTTAATTTTTTTATTTTAACTTAAAAAAATTATATTATTACAATTCTCAGCTAAATCGCTTTTTTTTTAATAGCAACTACAAATATACAATTTTAATATTATATTGACGAACAATTTTTTATTATTAATTATGATCACAATAATATCGTAACGTAATTTAGATTCTATTGTACATTTTTATTAGGTACATTATGTACCTAGTACATTTCACAAAATACGTTTGCTCTGATATAGGTAAATATTAAATTGAAATTCCATTAAAATTTTATAATTTTAAACTGGATTATATTTAATAATTAGATAACCAATAAGTCAAAAAATCAATCATTATTTCGAGCCTAATAAAAATAATTGATATTAACATAGCGATTTTATTTTATATATTATATTAATAATAGTAATTGGGTAGACAAAAAAAAATAACATCTATATTATATCAACGTATATTAGACAAATGGCATGACAGAGCGACACAGTTATTTTATCTTGGTTTTCTTTTTAACGAGCATTATTTTTTAATTGTGTTTTAATCTTTTAATGTACTTAATATATATAGCAGACAACAGCATGTGATGACCAACAACCAAATTTAAGTTTAAATATTAAACCAAACAAACACTATATAGTATATTCTGTGTCTGAGTAATCAAGTCTTAATATTTTGTTTTCGCTTAGTAATAAGTTTATTACGTCTGATATAATATTACGATTTATGAACACATTGAATAAATACGCCATGTTTCTACAATAGATGTTTCTACGAGGGTGAGTTGTCCAGACAAGATTATGTCACACTGGCTGACCTGAAATGACCTGCAGTCTGCATTCCAAAGTACTTAATAATAATAATAAGGATTTTTAGTAGGTATTTGGATTCTTTTCGAAATATGAACGTTATTGATTTACAGTGTTTAAACATATTTGAGAAGTAAAATTCATATTAATATAAATCACAGATAGTTCTTAGTTTGCAACTGGTGGCTTTATAGATTTTAGGGAGTTTCGATTGAAAAACAAAAGTAGCAATCTAAAAATACCAACTAGTATAAATTATGACGACTGTTATATTATTATGTATGTTAATATTCTATATAAAATTTCTTTTTACTATTTTTATTATCATTCAACATTTTTAATACAATTAAATAAAATTTACAATTACAGCATTAATTAATGTAAATATATTTTTGAAATTCGTAATATTAAATCATTAATTGAAATATTGTATCATGTAATATTGTATATGAAATAAAATTTACAATTACAGCATTAATTAATGTAAATATATTTTTGAAATTCGTAATATTAAATCATTAATTGAAATATTGAATCTACTTAACAAACAAAATAAAATACGTACGTTATGTAGGCAATTACATAAAAACAATATTAATCAAATATTTAATTAAAAACGTCAGTTTTTATAAAGCTACATATCTATAGCACCAATCTATAATGCTAAATGGCATTCAATTTTTTTATCATTAAATGATAAATTAAAAATTACTTTTAATTTTTTATAAACTGTAGGTACTATGTTACTATGTAATATACTTGGTAGTTGGTATGCCTTAATGGCTTAATTATTATAATTTATAATAATACTGATGGTCAATTTATTTCATATATATTTTTTTAATACCCTCAAAATGTCATAGATTTTTTTATGATTCAACCTATTAACATGAAATTTAACCATCTAATTAAACTGACTATTATTGTTATTTGTTTAGTATTTTATGATACATATTATGAAAGGAAATATATCTCTAAGTGTAACTCCAAGTCCAAAAGTTGAATGTATTCAATTAATACTGTTAAGTAATTACATTTTAATACGTATACATTTTAATATACATTAATATAATTACTATCCATATCTAAATAACTTCTGTTATTACTCAACTATAGTACCTACTTTAAAAACCTACTATAAGTATATATTAAAATAGAGTAGGTACCAACACATAATATAACAACAAAAAATGATTGATCATTATAAACTTTAGAATAATTAAATTTATATGGGTAAAAATGTAAAGGGTTGTTGACAACCTTGTCCTATTGACTACTTGTATAATTTTGATGCCAAATATGGTTTAGGTATAGTAGTAATACTTAATTTAAAACCGTCTCAAACTTTCACATTAAAACAGTTGCTATTTAATCTACAGACATTTAACCATTATTTTTCTAAATAAATACTTAGACAATTATATTACACCCAAGTAGGTACTTATATGGATTTCTTACAATGTATGAATTATTAATAATAGAGGTACCTACCTAATATTAATATTTATTTTCTTTTAAATAAAAAAAAAATACGTTAACTCTCTAATGGGTATACTGTAAGTGTATAACAAAAGTTCATTCAAACAAACTCAAGGACACTACCTATACCAAAAAAATGCTTGAAATGGTTTGAACATCAAACATCATGGAGTATTTAATTGCACGATTAATTTTTTATTTAAGGCAATAATTTTTTTTAAATTAAGTTTAAGGCATATTATGGTAGGTACCTATCTAAAAATAGTTTTATTATTTTGGTGAGTATTGAACTGATGTTGGAACGTATAAAGATTTTAGTGAAGTATAAATATGATACTAATTATCCTAATTATAATTGTGTTAATTTGTAAATATTAGGTAAAGTGTATACATTCTATAAACGATTTATGAGAAATCAGCGAGTACATATAAGTAGTTAATACATGGTATTAAAACTATTTTTTAAAGACTATACTTTTGTTAAATACTTTTTCAAAGATTTTAACTTTTCTTTGTAACAGATTAATACAATCGTTAATAGTGGTTTTATTTTTAGTAGGTACCTACCTAATGAATTTCATTATACAAATTAAAAAAATACAATATGAGAAAAAAACTAGGTAGGTAGTTCACTATAAACGTATTTACATTTATATATATAGGAATTACTAGACAACAAAAAATGTTTTTTTTAATAGTTCTAACCTGTAGGTAAATATTTTCAAATAATTATATTTTGTATCTTCAAATATTTGATATTGTACAGTATTTAACTACCATGCTAGTTGCTATGGGTAATCCACATATGATGAATAGGTAAGATTATTTAGCATGAATAATATATATATTGAGTATGTTATCAACATCAGACTACAATAATTGTTCACAGCAAAAAACTGTTTTATTAATGAATAACTATAATAAGCATTACTTATTAATAAATAAACTTTGCAAGTACCAAACTATAAAAATGCAATTATTGTTTAATTATGATTTATTTAAGAAGGTTAAATGTTTGGCTAAATGTAACTTCCACGTTTCAGTAAAAAGACATAGTGATATGTAGGTAAATAATAACATTTTGAATCATTCACTAGATACTTGTATTTTCATTCATTGCATAAAATTATCAATTTAAACAGAAAAATATTTGTTTTTTTAGCATAAATAATATGAAAAGCATATTTTTTCATAGAACATACAAACAAATCATTGATATGAAAATAATTTAAGTATTTAATGTTGAAACTGATGATATTAATGGGTTAAGACCATGGTTAAGGCATTCAGAGTTTATAAAAAGCATTACCCTAATTAAAAATTTATATCACTTGTACGTAGGTACATTTTATTTAAATATACTATTGAATTGTATTATGTTTATTTAACGCATTGTAATTTGTAGAAAACTGAATAATGGAAATTAAGATACCTAATAAGCAAATTTTAATATATTTCTGGGACTTTTAATTGCAGTTTAGCAAACCTTGTGACTTAATTACATGCAAAGTATGTATTATTATAAGCACACAGATATAATTACATAGATTAGTTGGAAAAAAGCACAAATAGGTATAAGTTCTATTACAAGCGCAGGCAGGTGGACTACGAGCTTCAGCATCGATTCACTAGTGTTGTAAAACCGGTTGTGCTAGCTGATGGAAATCTTAAGTCACAATACAAGCAAGACAATCGGATGGCTCTAACAAAAAAACACCGTTATGGACTTACGTATATCAGTCCCGAATAGTAGCGGTCCTTGATGTTGTGGAGTACGCAGGCCTCGTTCAGGCACGTCAACTCGGCCATGTCTTCGCTCTTGTCGAACTTGGGCGGGTTCATCTTTTGTATGACATCTTTGTCGACGAGCACACGTTTGCCGGTCTCGGCGATTTCCACCTCGACCTCGTCGCCTCGTTCGCCTTTGATGCCGGCGGACACGAAGCCCTGGCTTTCGTGGGGCACCCACACCAGACGTTTCTGAGTCCATTCCGCCTGTGTGGGCTGATCGTTGAGCTGGTTGCGATCGACGGCCAGGTATTTCATGAACGGGTCCGAGCGGTCGGTGTCCATGTCCATGGCTACGGGGGTTCGGCGCACTCGCGTACGTCGTCCACGGGCGAGATGGATACAAATATGTGTGTTGCGTCAAAACTAAAAGAAAAAGCCAAAAGCGGTTGAAGGCGCGCGATAATAGATAATAAGAAAAAAAAAAAAAAAAACGTGTCTGGAGATTACAAAAATACAAATAATATCACAATATCAGCAGTCGTCAAAAGTCGGCGGCGGACGCGTCCGGGTTGCTGCAACGCATCTGTGCCGGGTCTGCGGTTGTCGCGTCCGTCGGGCGCGCGCGATACGAATAACGCGATTACGGTCGGGAGGGAGCGAGTGAGAGGAAAAACGGTCGAGTATCGCGTTCCTCCTCCACCGAACAACTACCGAAGACGATGCGCGGCGGCGGCGGCGGCGGCGATGACGACGGTTCGAGCGGCGGTGGCGACTGGTGTGCCGCCGAGTTTTACGGTCTCGACGCTATCGCCTACGGCCTATCGGTGTCGGGGACTGGTGCGACCGACGACCGTCTCCGTTCGCGAGGTGGCAGTGGCCCGTCTGGGTCCGTCCGTGTGCCGTACCAGTGTACCACCCGGGAGAAGCCGTTCTCCGTATTATAGTTCTTTGTGGTTGTTTGTCGTTCGCGGTGGGTCGACGATCACGAGCCGCACGCCCGCTGACAAGATAAAAAAAAAAAAAAGAACATACATTCAGCCAACGGGCGATGACGTATAATAATAATGAGGACGACGAACGTGTCCGTAACCAACGTTACCATTAGCCTATCGAGATATTAATGAAATCATTACGACCATAAGATTATAATACTACGGACGGACACGACGAACATTACGTCGTCGAATGCGAATAGGGAAGTCCGGCAGCACGCCGAATACGAAATTATTACAAATCGCAGAATAATAATGAAATCATACGCGGCGGCGACCGGCGCGAAAACAGTCGCGCGTGCGCGCACGACAATAAGCCGACAATCAGTTCGGCCTCCGACGGAACGCTGTAATTCCCTGCGCTCCGTGTTTCTTACTCATCGCCCGCTAATCGGACTGTCGGAACAATACACAACCGGTCCAAAGAACATTTTCTAGTGGGAACAAAATTGCACTCCAGTTGTAGTGCCCAAAGTTTTTTTGAAATTTTGGTTTTTTTTTTCAAAATGTGTGTCTTAAAGCACTAAATCTGAAAGCGTTTAAAAAAATTGTCGCTCTTTTACAGTAGAATTTATAGTGGCAGAATTAAGTTCAAATTCATAAGATCCGAAACCACAAATTCAAACTATAATATCTACAGTGGCGCAATTAGCCCAAAAATCTTGGGGGGCCAAATCCCCTTTGTAAATTTTTCTAAAAAGTAACCCAATGGAGCTTTACTTCCACCTCCCTCCCCCCCTCACCGTTGACTATTTTTATTATAAAAAACAATAAATAACAAAATAATTATTCTTACTCCAGTTCCATTTTTCTTTTATTATTATTTACTTACTTTTCCGGTAGTTGGTACTTTGAAGAGTCAAAAATAAAAAAAATGCCTAATGGTTTTCAAACGTATCTGGATTTTTCTGTTTATATCTAAGGTTTGACAGTTAAACACTAGATTCTCTATGAGTTTATCTACCTTTCACAAAAAAAAAAAATTTACCCGAAAGTCAAACTAATTTTGTATGAGCGTTTAAAATTAAACATTGGATATTTTCTCGTAAACTACTGATTTCTCAGGTATCGCGTAATGTAGGCTGACAGACCGTCTTCGTTCAGAAACGTTTTTCGTATACAACGATTTTATATCATTGAACTCAAATTTAGCATTACAGTGATCCACTTGACTTCCATTGTACAGTACAGCGGTATCCACTTAATGATTTTTTTTTTTTATTCATTTATATTTCTAATGAGGAATGGAGCGAAATCTTTTATAAAGGACAACTAACCAACATGTTTTGTTCACTCGGCATTTTATTTTGAATTTAATCATTCTACGGGTTAGCAGACAGTTTATAGATACCTACATAAGGCTTAAAGAGTAATAGGTTTTTAAATTGTTATAAAAATAGTAATCCTGTGAACCTATATGTCCTTATTGAGTACTGATAAGTCAGTAAAATAAATTATATTCTATATTTCTATACAGACTTCTTATAAGAAGCTTGGAAGTTTAAAGTATAACCTATGGGCTATGTTATTTAAATAAATAATTTATTCAAAATGAAATTATAAATTAAATATAAAAGAATTTGTATTTATTATTTTTATACATTTTTTTTTTGTTTTACAATTTGGAACAAAAAAGGAATCTCATTTATTTTCTAAAGGAATAACAAATGACCAAATTTCTTATGAAAAATCAAAAAACAATGAACAGAATCAATTCCTTTTATTTAAAAGGACAAATTAATTTTTGTATAAAACCTGTCAAATATTTATTTCTACTTTCTAGGAATTTTGATTTCGATTACTTTACGATGCTTATAACTAAAAACAAAAATATCGATTCAGGTTCTTAAAAAATTCTGTTACGGTTAATATCAATTTTAATATTATTTCTACAAAACTCAATAAAAAGAATCGAGGTAGTCGCTTTGCCGTAGCCTGTAGTGCTGTATAGTTTTCAACTTTTCTTGAATGTACAGGTATAACCTCGTCATTGCATAAGAAAATGAAACACCTATTGTTAGCATCAAGCAAATATGTGTTCATCTCTATTTCTATAAGGATATTGTATAGATAATTGATCCTATTGGCTATTACTCATTAGTAATATTATACCACAGTGACTGAAGGTTGAACGAATTGTTGCCAAAATATGATATAAATATATTATATCATAAATATCATATATTATTAAACAGTATGAATAGGTCATTCTCGTCTAATAAAAAGTTTAAAATTATTATGCGTATTTTGAAAATTTCTCTTTCAACGGCAAAAATTGACATCGCTAGAAGAAAATTCGTTGATTTTTGTTTCAATATACATACACCTATATCCAATTTTGCCAAAAAAAATGTGCCTATGTATATTTTTAAATTTTGTAAGAATAACTTATGTGGAATCTTGTAATCAATTTTCAATTTTTTTGACTAAGAAAAAAAAATTGTAAATATTTATAATAAGCTCAAAAAGAGCTAATATATTTTTAAATATATGTCATCTAGAATATTACGCTTATATAAATATATGGAGAAATTTCAAGTATCCACAATTTCTTATTTTTAAATTACAATAAAATATAAAATCGATTTTGTCAAAAAAAGGTTTTTATGTAGTCCGTTTTTTCTTAATTATTTAGAAGTGCTGGGAATTTTAAACTCTCCCCCTCTCGATTTTTAAAAGTAAAAACTAGATCTAATTTGCTATATTACATATACCATATAAACTTGTGTGGTATAGGAATTGCAAAAAAAGAAATTCCAAGTAAAAAAAGCCAAAGGAAAAATACCTACAAAAAGAAATTTATCCAAAAAAAAAAATAACTCACTGAAATTTTTTTACATATTGTAATAATTCTCCATTTTGGTTTCAAAAATTAAATTATATTAACATCAAGTTTTTTTTTATTGTTTAGATTTAATCTTATATAATGTCTAAGATACAAGGTAGGTATCCAACAATATAAATTTAGTAAGCAGTACTTTAAAATAGTCAAAATGTCAAAAAAAAAAAGCAATTTATTGTATATCCATTTAATAATTGATACATGTAAGTAGGTACCCATCAATATAACAAAATAGTATATTATAGCACAATTATAATATAATATTATGGCACTTACATGAACTTTTATTTCTATGGATTATTTTACTGGGCATGTTTATTTGTTGAAATTTATTTCTGACTACTTTAGTATATAGGACTGTCAATATGTTAAATGTTTTAACATTTAAATGACTTATGAAATGTAAACATTATGATAAGAGTAATCTTTAAGGTAAACATTGTCATATACAAATAAATAATTCAATATGTTACAAATTACAATCATTTTCCAAGTACACTTTTAATATAGTCTAAACATGATAGAAAATAATCAAAATCACAACAAAGCAAAAGTCTGTAGTTTATATAATTTATAAAATTGATATTTGCTACTAAGTAATAATTATCAACGCATAAATGTATTAACTGTGATTAATAACTACTCGAGGATACTCATGAGAGTTGAAATACATTCAATATTAATTATCAAACTTTTAAACTTACTAATATTTGTGAGTATTTCACATTAAAGTCAAATATAAATGTTAGATCATCTCTTAAATTTATAAAAAAATTTGAGAACATTCCTAAAATAGATAGCAATAATTTTAATAATTACATTTTATCATTGTTTATGAATATTTAAAAATATAATGGCACTAAAATACATCAAAGTAATTATAAAATTATTTACATTATAACTGTGTAAGTTATTTTAAATAATATTATATTTTCTTCACATTTAGTAAACAAGGTTTATAAATAAAAGATGTATTTAAAAAAAGATTCACTAATGGCAAAACAGCAATATTTGGTAAATGCGTTTTTAGTTTTAAAATTGTATTTAACATCATTAATAAATTTTGAATAAAACCAAAAAATAAATAGGTCTTCAGTTATAATTTGATGTTTAGTGTTCCTACACAAATTATAGATTTCAAGTTTATAAACAAGATGGCAAAATAAAAAAAAAATATTATTTCGCCGTTAATTTTTGCTATAAACTGATATTATATTCAAGTTAACAAATCAGAGTGTTTGGAATTCTATTAGTTTTATATTTAATTTCTTATGTTCTTAATTTTACCACAATTAAGTAAATTGTAAATTTGTAATTAGGTAACATTTACAAATATAAATATTTTAGTCTTCTAATGTAACATTTTTAAATAAATATGACATAGACTCTTTATTGTGAATTCTGCGAATAGCCTCTGATAGTAAAATACTTATATCCACAGTTTTGATTTTGTGACATTGCATTTTTTGGATTTCATGTGGAATTGTATTTGTCACCACCACCTATAATAAATAAACATTAAACATAATGCATTTACTAATTTAAACATGTGGTATTTTTAATTTACTTCATCAATGGGCGAAGATTCAATAAGTCTTGGAGCATCAGAAGATAAAAGACCATGAGTAGCCAAAACATAAATTTTATAAGCACCGCGTTCTTTCAATACTTCAGCAGCAGCTACAAATGATGCAACATCATCTACCATATCATCCTAAAAAAAATATTTATAATTTTGTAAGAAACTATCATGTGTTTAAATCCATATATATATATTTTTTCACTGACCACCATAATAGCTATACGGCCACCAACATCTCCCACTACATTAATAGGAGGTTTTTCTTTGGCTGGATGTTGTGGTACTCCTACTCCAACATCCATTGTTCTTGAACGAGATGTTGATGGTGGTGGAGAATTTCTTCCATCAACCATATCAGTATCAGATTCTTTCTGTTCTCCGTGAATAACAGCAATCCCTAAACGTAAACGTTCGGCATACGATGTAGCTTTTTTTGCTGATCCGGGATTTCTTGCTACAATCACAGCATTACGATAATCAGGAATCTATTTCAATTTTAAAAACAAACCCATTAATACCAATTCAAAATCCTTCTTTTAATGAAAAAAAAGGAATAATTATAATTTTTAATAAAATATTATTATGAACATAAAGGGAGGGCTTGTGTTTTAATATTAAAGCACAGTGGTAACCTTGCAGTTAAAAATAAAGTATGTTAATACATTTTAAAACTAATATTTGGAACATTGGAGACCTACACATTCTTGAATATATTGTAAAAGGAATGGTGATGCTCTCAAATTGTCGACTGGACATTCAAAAAAACCTTGAATTTCTTTTTGGTGAAGATCCATTGTAATCACATGAGTTAAGCCTGAAGAACACAACATCTTTGCCAAAAGTTTGGATACAATAGAACCACGTTTTCGCATTTTACCTTAAGCAAAATCAATTATAAATTATTCATGAAGGTTTAAAGTGTAATTATTTTAATACATTGTTTACTGTAGGGTAGATAAGGAATAACTCCGACAATACTTTTGGCAGAAGAAGTTTTACATGCATATGCCATGATCAAGAGTTCCATTATATTATTATTTACATCTCTAAAACAATTTCATAGAATTTAATGCACATAACAAAATTTATAATAATAATTATCTTATAGCTAATATAAGTAATCACCAAGGCTCGGGATTTAAAGCATTTGCTTATTTTTATGAATTGATTTAAAATGTAGCAAAATGTTATGGAAGTGTATGTCATGTTACAATAATTTTAATTATGAAATTTGAAAGTTCATTTTTAGCTTTTTTTTTCAATAATTAAAAAAAATGTGGACATTTCTAGTTTTTTTTTTTATATAATATTATATACATTTTATAATAATATATGCTACTGACCTAACCCAATTTTTTCCAATGGTTTTCTCCTAAAAATTTATTTTCAATAAAATTAAAATTAAAAATATATTATTATCTTACTACTTGTATAGTTTGTCTTTGTTATTTTATCTACTTTGTTGTGTAGTCCGTCGTCGTCTAAGGCATCATTACAGGATTAACAAAAATATTTCAACGCTCAAAATAAAACTGGATTTAATTTTTTTTTTATATCATTTTGTTTAAATATTTTTTGTTATCTTAAATAATATATTCAGCACAATTAGAAAATATGTTTAGTACTTTATTATGTAAAAAGAAAATTTGGAAATTTTTCCTAATTTTTTTTGTATTTTAGATTATTTTTTTTTAATTACATATTTTTGCTTAATTTTAAGTTTTTTAAAATTTGAGTGTTTATAATAATATTTTTAAGCGGTTATTTTAATGATTTTAAATGCTATAAGTTCCGAGCCCGGATAATCACTAATAAGGCATATAATATGTATAGATAAATGCCAAAATAAAGATTATAAGTTATGATGTAATCATTTAACTATATAAATAAATAAATACTCTAAAATAATAAGACATAATTAAATATTTTTTTAATTCAGTATACATTAAAATGTTATTTAGAGGAAATGTGTTAATGTTTGATGACTTGTATACTATCTTTTTAATAATAATGTAACTATATCGCTGCGACATTTAAATTTTAATTATCATTCAATTTTTTTTTAATGCATATATGATTAAAAATTATTATATTTAATAATACTAGGTACTTGCATACTTTAATAGTTTAAAATAACTTAGAAATGAACCAATATTAATAATACAGAGAATCAGCCGATATAAATATATGAAGCCAATCATATAATAATTATAAAATCTATGATTATTGATTAATAATATATACATTTACTAAGAATGTTTTAATTTTTCATAAGAATAATTAATATTTAACAATTTAATAAGTATTACAAAATTAATACAGTTAATAGTATAACTGTAAGGTATGTTTTTTTATGGTTAAATTGACTGTGATCTTTTTAAACAAAGTCAGCTACAAGTATATAAGCCATCTACCTTACAAATTTTGTTAATAGATTTAATATTTTAAATAATTAAGCATAAAACATTTGTCTTTGATTTGATAAATAACTAAGATTTAATAATTGTATGTAAATAAATTAATTAAGCCCGTTTTATACGAAACCAATGGTGTGTTTGAGAAATGTTTTGCTTCCTTAAACTGTTATAGTATCAACACCAAGTTAATACATTTGTAATGCAGCCAACTAATAAAACTTATTTTTAGCAAATTTAAATAAAATTGCCAAGAAAACAAACAGTTAATCAAGCAATTATACGGAATGAGAGCTTTTATAATATATTAACCGATATTTATACTATACATTACCTATTAATAGACCTAAATTCAGATAGAATTTTATGTGTTTACAAACTTTTTCAAATTGTTGTTTAAAACCCAGAAAATTGAAGTTGTACAACAAGTATTTGCATTATGAGATTATATGTTTTTTTATAATTGTTAATGGCAAATAAATTTACATCATAATGCTTATTCAGCAGAACCAATAAACTACAAGAAATTAATTATTTTCATAAGTATAAATTAAACATACTTTGAACCAGTTTGAATAATGTATATATCTTTTCCACGCACGGAGTCACTTATTTGGACAGATGTTTCTCGGTTTGTGGTATAAGAAACAGCGCATCGGGCTGGTTTTACACCAAGTCGACTGTGAACATAATGGTTTAAATAACGCAATGGTTAGCGAAATTTTAAAATAGTATTTAAATTATAATTACCGAGCGACCAAATTGGCAAGTTCGAGGTGCGAATTTCCGCTAATTATCATGATGTCCGTTGATGTAGCTATGTCCATGGTGATTAATACGTTTGGACGCCGTCAGTTTTCAGTATTTCCAATTCCAAATTATTTAAAGAAATCGACAGCTTGACAGAATTCCTGCTAACACTCTATGGTTAATGTGTTGATTTATAAAATAATATTAAACATCGAGGTTTGATCGATTTGAAAATAAATGAACTTGATAAGCCTAATTTTTATTTTTTATCAGCAACATCGGGGATCAAAGACGTTGTATTGCTACGGCGATAGCAGAGGCGGCGCACTTGTTGATTGTAGATTAAGTATTATAAAAAAAAAATAATAATACATTTTATATTTTTCGACCTTCGTTTAACGCTGTGTATAAATGCGATATAATATTATAGTGTACTTTATTATTTGCAATTTATTATATTCAGCCACTTTATTTTATTTTATCGTGCAACTGTTTAGATTTTAGTACTGTCTTTGGCACGGTATATGGTATACTGAAAGTTATAATGTATTAATGGCATACGAACACGAATTGCATCCGTGACTGTAGATATTAATAAATATTAAAGTTATGTAACAGTATAAATACATCTTATATAATCATAACCTACCTATAATTGTTTTTCTCAATAATTAAAAGTCGAGCAGTCTGCAATGTTATCGATTTAATTGCATAATTGTTATTTGTTGGGTATTATTTTATATTTATAATTATAGGTACCTACATACTTAATTTATACCAAAATAATATGGGTCATGATGACCATATGCATACGAATTGAATTATATGCAAAAACTAAACGGACATAAAACAATGATTGAATGATATTCGTAAAGAGATTAATTTTGTACTATATAAAAACTATCTGTTCAAAGTAGGTAGTAATGAAGTAGAACCTAAATTAAAAAATTATCGTATTCAGTTAGATTTATGTTATTTATATGATATTGTACAATCATAGGCGCAAATAATAGGTGACTGAGGAGCTAAGCCCCGTTAAAGTTTATGTTTTATGTAAAAAATTTAAAACTGATTTTTTGGTTAGAATAAATAAATAAAATAAATAAATCCTATATAATTTATTTAACTAACAACATTTCGTTTATTTTGTTTCACATACGATGAACTTAATTGTTCATATAGGCACTGAAATTCTGTGGATAATGATCATAATAAATAATAATATTATTATTATCACAGATTATATTATATGAAAATATATATTTTACAACCCGCGGCATGATTAACTATTTGGATTTTAGTTATATTACAGAGAGTTGTTTTAAATTCTAATAATCATGTAGTTATTTACATTATTGAATTATATTTTACATTAATTAATAATACAATAAGTAATAAGTATTCGACAATATTATATTATACTATTTATTTTGAAGATTTGACTTTTTGATGAATTCTAAGTTATATTGTTTAGTATCATATAGCCCGTAATATTATTGGTAAACAGATGAAGTAGGATGACGGTTGTCTGTAAATAAAATCCAGTAATCATACATTTATACAATACAATTATAAAAATAAGTAAACACACGTGTCATAGTCTAACGTTTAAGTATATACCAAACTATTAATTATTTTTTATTGTCACTATGTATAGGTTTTGTCTTGGTAGGTTACCTACCCAGCAAATTAGATAGGTAACATCAGGTATTAAACTCGATTTTCGCATTGGTAAGTCACATATTAAACGAATCTAAGTATTTTTAAAGTATAGATGAGCGCAGTATAGTGCCGAACATTTGGCGGGATAAGGGGTATACCCTAGGTATCCACTACTCGCTGAAAGGGGCCACTCCACTATGCTCATAAATATTTTAAATTCTTATAATAATCATATAACCCGGGGAGTCTTTAGACTTATTTGAAGGTGTGCTAAAACTAAAGGTTTAAACCCAGCGTTTGCATATAATTTTAAATTGCTTATTACAAAGTATATAATATTTCTTTTTTATAAGTATGTTTCGAAAAGACGTTGTAATCGTATTTATGTTATACCATATAATTAGACACTAATACGGAGACAACACATTTATTCGAGAACGTGTTATGGATGTATAATTTTAACTACATTCTGCAGGAAATTAGGATTGGAAAGTGTTTTAAACAAAAAGTTTTCAAACGAGTGTTAAATGACCAAGGTTGTGAATTTGTATGAAAATTCATTTTTTTAGCTTATTGTATAATATAACTTTCCTAAGGAGGATTCGATAACAACTGTTTTTAAGGTTGGATATATTTAATTCGCGCGAGTGCAAAGCGTGAAAGTTGTAAGTTATAAGTGATTTTATTAGTGTATAAAAAAAATATTGGAGCGCTCCCGCACGTACTTTAATATAATAGTCAAAAACATGCTGTACGAAAATGGATTATTTCGTTTCTTTTAACAAAAGCACCAATATTTTTCTAATTGTATTGATTAACCTGTTTATCCGAGGCAATTTCTAAAAACATGTTCCAGTTCATTAAAACATTTACTTGAAAACGACTTTCTTACATTTAGTTCACTGCAATAGTATAACAATTTTAAGGAAATCAATTTCAAAACGGTCGTTTTCAAGAATGAATTCAATTATATTTTTAAAAGTTTAATCGGTACAATTGGCATAAGGCGTATAGGCCTATTTTGATAAGAAATACATACAAAATTAGACATTATAACGAATTCAATTTTGAAACTATTTTTTGATTTTTTAGGATGTTTTTTTCCATTTTTTACATTAACATTTTTTCATATATTATTTAATATACACGCTATACCTGAATAATTCGTCATCCTTAATTTTTAATGATATCTTTGTAAACATGCAGTTTTAGCATAATTTAATACAACTATTTGTATAGTTCAGTAGGTACCTCCCTACCAATATAAAGAAAAACCATTAAGAGGGCATTAAGGAAACTTATTGTTCAAAACTTTTATCCTTCCATTTCGAGGTGCAATTTTATAATAACCCTTGAATTAAATAGGTACCCATGGCCGTAACTAGGTGTGTAGGGGGTGGAAAGTGATGCAGTGATGAAGCATCGTAGACCTCAGTCCGGACCCCACGAATAAGTACATAATCTATATATAACACGGTGCACTGATACCAGTTGGTCATGCACTTAAATGAGCTTTAGATCGGCAGACGGGGGTCGTATATTATTATATTGTGTATACGATGATCACACGCAGCAGCAGCAGCTACAACAATACTGCAAGACTTGTGCATAAACCGTTGGCAGCCAGCAGAGGAATCCGCGGCCCGCAAGTTGGTACGACTACGACGGCGACGCCGCCGTCCGAACGCTTCCGCGAACGCCCACCCCAAATCGTTAAGGCGCAACCCTCGCGCGGGTGACACGATATATAATATTTTTTTCCAATGTATGTATACACATACATTTAACAGCGCGCGGGGAGCAGGCCGCGTCGGGCGGCACACAACGACGATGGCGGTGGCCTAGCACGGCCGCGGCCCCTTAACCCCACCCCCGCGGAGCCGTTGCGCGACGAGCGGCGTCGTTGAAAAATCAATGCGTGCCGTTATCTCGCCAAAAGCTCTCTTCTCCTGGCCGCCGCCTCGTCGCGCGTCTGATAATACGCTAGTTTTGTACACAAGCGAAAATAACAAAACATTTAAACAAGAGAAATAACAAAACGAAACCAGCCACTGGCCGCACGCTATACGCTCCGTGACAAGACATCGCGTAGGTGCGCATAGTCGCGATAGTGATACAGTAAAATATTATTAATCAATTGCCGCGGCCTTATCGTTAATTATCATATTGCTCAAAAGTCGGCCGTCCGTCGCGTGTCCCGGTCCCGTAACGGCTTGGACGTTTTGGTACGCCGTCTACTGATCGTTGTCGTCGCCGCCGCCGCCGCCGCCGTCGTCGTCGTCGCCGTCGCGTCGTCGTCGTCGTCGTCGTCGTCGATCGTTGCAAATATGGATCCTGGTCCGCAAGCCTACGGGGCCGGCAAAGTCGGCGGCGAGTTTAACATCCAAAACTTTGTCCGCAAGCCGCACGTGTTCGTCAGGCTGTTGTCGTTGGTACGTACAACATAATTATCTTAACAGCCCACACACACACACACACACACACACACACACACGCGCGCGCGGCGTTAAGTACAGCACAACACGTACGGGGCCGTAACGTATTGTACGATATATGCCGTTGCAAGGGCATGACGTGACCGTATGGGACAAGTCGCACTGGGCCCGATGTTGAGGGGGACGTTTAATTTTTCATTTTTTAAACATCGAGTCTGACGTATTGCGGGCCATCTATATTTGATATACGGAATCGTTTTTTTTTTTCTTCTTTTTTGAAAACGAATGCATTCCGATCCGCACGCGCGCACGAATTATATACGCATTTGTGGTGTTCTATGGTGTTCGTGACGTGTGACGTTGTTTTTCTTATTATCAAATAATAACGTTTTTGTTTCGTGATTCTAAACTATACACGAGCGACGAGTTGGTACATATTATGCGTGCAAACATTCTTTTTTTTTCCTTTATATTGCGTAAAATTGTCATTAGTCTACTGCTTGAGTTTATATGCATTTACATATTTTTACCGGTTGATCGTATTGTATGCCAGATAAGCACAAAATATCTATCGCGGAAGCGTGATTAAAAATGCGAATTCTTTTACAGGAATATTTGCGCATACTTCAGCAGCGTTATAAGATATACATTTTATGAGGTCGTGTATACGTTATTGCACCATTCCGTAACTCGAGCAAAAACTTTATGTGCAAATTTGAGGAAATAAAAATAACGAATTTAATAAAGGCTCACTTGTACCTACTCTTCAATTGTTATTTTATGTTATTTTTTCTGTATTTTACTACGTGGGGGTAATTTTTATATAATATTTTCAGAGATTATGATTAGGTAGGTAAAAATGTAATAAACAACAACAACATATTAATAAAACAAAAACACTGCCGTAAGTTTTTTACATTAAATTATAAGAAAAAAATCATAACTTTTTTTAACGCATTTCATTTAACATATTTCATGATTTTTTAGTGCATATAAATCTCAGCCCCAGACTTTTTACTCGCAGTGCCTATATCGAAGTTAATAGTTATGTTGAGATAGAGACGTATAAGGGGCCCATCACGAATTGGCATTGCATCGGGCCTGCATATAATAACAATATATTATGAAATATGGATATAATACCATGACGCGTATGATGCGTTTACTAAACACAAATATTGTGTGCATATTATTTGTCCGTCTCCGTCGACCCATTTACGACCATATGATCCGCAGATCCGTGTCGCTGTCGTCACGCGTTATTATATAACCGTATAAGGTTAGACTATTATGGTTAGCAGTGGACGAAGCGGTATATTAGAATTTACTACCTAAACTATATAAGTGGGCGTGGAAGCGGATTTATAGCAGTACCCGCGGTGTCGCAATACCGTATAGAATATGTTTGTATCCGATGAGAAATAAAGCGCGAAATTTCACTACCTACGCAAAGTCAAAATCGAGACATCCGGGTTAATATTGCCAGAGCTTAAAATTAAACACCTGTCAATTCAGTGGTGCCCAAGACATATTTTTCAGGTGTAACAAGACATAATTTTACCCACTCAACCCTCTCCAAAACTCGAAATTTAATTGGTTTTTTGTTGTTGTATTAATTGTTAATAATGGTAAATATTAATGTACCAAGGTATAATAGATATCGTCAGGGCTAGGAATGGTTAAAGCTATTTAAAAAAGTGACTAAGTAACTAAATGTAATCATAAAAGTGACTTATATATGTTTCTTAATAACTAAATGTTATTATATATTTTCTTTGAATATTCTTCTCTCCTTATTTTCAATGTGTAGCGACTGTTACACACCTAGTCATATGTTTGGGCGCCACTACCTGCAATCAAACTTAAAGAGGAGAATATTTTCGAGAAAATGTTGTGCGAAGGAAGAGTTACACTGTATATTATGACTTTTTCGAATTTGGTAGGCACGGTCAGAGACTCTTGCATATATTATGATCAACCAATAGCTGACGCCGTAATTTAGATTTTGCTTAGTAGAATTTTTTGTTTACTGCAACTTTTGTTAGATGGCCAAAGGCAATATTATTATTTACTTAAATACACATACGGGTATTTACGTATTCTTCTTAAAGTCTCAATTTTCAATACTTATTTACACTATATTTACGCAATTACGTTACAAAATGCCATATCAAATAAAATAATAAACTACGTATTAAACAAAGAATTTGCTGTAAAAGCTTTTACGAATCGAAGTCCAGTTAGAAAATGATGTAGGGGTGAAGTATTGACGTGTAGTATGCAGATAAAAGTGAAGAGCTAGATAAGAGTCCTTTATGAAGGGATACGTCCTTTCCGGCTCTACCATCACTTCAAACCCCACCATAAAGTCCTCCAAAACATATAAAATCATTAAAATATCATAATACGACAGTACTTTATATTTTTTACAGGTTAAATATATTATGAATATTATTAGGCACCAAATGGCTGGTGAATCGTATTCAAGACACCGAAACAGCGTGCATATTTAAATGCACGTTATAATTTGTTTTTTAATTTTAATGATGTAAAGTAAAAAAATATCAAGTAGGTATAAGTTACCGGGTACAATTAAAACCAAGATAAGGAAAGAATTATGTCCGTTATATTAACTACTAATTAAAATTTAAAAGTTTAGGGTAAGTACCTATTATACGGATTACGGATATGTTCAATTTGTACGTAGCTTACGACGTAATTTGATTGTTATCAGTAAATTGGAATTCGAAAAAAATAATAATAATTAATTTTATTAAATCGGAGAAGTATATATTAATACACGAAATTAAAAGTTTGATGTATTTTATAAAATATAATGAATAATGATGTGAACTTTTTGTGATTAACATACGCGTTATATTTTATTATTATTTTTTTTCAGAAAAATATAAATGTATCGTAATCATTTACATTTTTTTAAATTAAATATTTGTTATAATAGAAATAAGTAAAGCACCAACATAATAAACATTTAAGAAAAGAAATACTTATATCTGCATATTCCATTAATTTGAAAACCTTTTATAAAGGCCTTCATTAAGGCCTGAAAAATAAATTCGCACAGGCATAGGCATGTTGAATAATACATATAGGTACACACCTACAAAATAATTATTGATTAAACGTTTTAAGGATGTTTTTATTATTTTATTATAAACAAGACAACTATAATTTATAAGTTTTTAATACTAAATAAGTATCTAAATATATTTACAAATTATCTCGATTTCATTAAGTGCTAATTGTTGAATTCAATTTATTTGTTACTGACACATTTTGCCGACGGGCTCAGCAGTAATTTTGTACCTACTAACAATTTTATATTGAATATTAAGTATTAATCTGTAACTGTGAATCATAAAATTAAGATATTATATTTAATATCTAGAGGCTATAACAATTAAACAAAACTTAACAGTAAGATACCAGTTATAGATGTTTCTGATAACCAACTTGGGTTGGTGTCTGTAACCTAACCTAACCGAACAAATAAATCGTTAAAATCAAAAATGTATACTGTGAGTAGAAATTAAGTTCAACCAAAAACTGTCAAATTTATTTATTATTATATATTTTTGTCTTGACACATTAATGTATATCAGTACTATATTTTTTCCCTTTGATTAATTCCTTTTGTGTATTATAATTATTTTAGTTGTTTGGTTTGATCGTGTATTTTTGTGCATCATCTGGTTCATGGACTATAGACACAAAAACCAACGAGGAAGTTTGCATGTTTAAGCTTAAGAGTTTTGGATGTCACATTGGCGGTGTTGTAGGCTTTACGTCAGTGATCGGAGCAGCTGTATTCGTCGGCGGAGAGTATTATTTTGAAAACGTGCCGTCGGTAAAAAGTCGTAAACATTATGTGCTCATCGATCTTGGATTCTCATGTAAGAAACAACGATTAGTAAATATATAAAACTAAACTCTCAATACGTATTACAAAGTTACGCAAAATCTAGTTATTCATTTATTTTCAGTATTTATAAACTTTAAATAATTTTTAAAATAACTTAACAATTGTTGTGTTTATCTATAAGCCATTTTGTTAAAAATGTGTTTTTTGCTGGTTTCAATTACTATAGAAGATATTGTTAATAATAAGATCTGATAATTATGTAAGTCATATTCTCATAATTAATAAAACGATTTAAACAAATTTTTATGAGCGTGTTTTAGGTTACAACTATGACGAATTATGTTCATTTAACAAAATATAAATACACTATTACTACTTCTTTTTTACTGACAATATTGACATTTGAGATTATACAAATTATATAGTATTAAAGTTATCATAGGTATTCAAATTGTTTCTATAAAATATTGTAACACTTGATTAAATTTCTTCACTAAGAGGTTTAAGTTGAAAATCCTCTTATAAACATTACCTATACTAAGCTGAACGTCAGATATTGTTTAGTACCTATAGTTTTATTCAATGTGTTGAATTTTAATTTATCATTTCTTTTAAATGTATTATAATAAATAATTTATATATATATATATGATAACATAATTTTTATTTTAAGGGGAGCGAAGGGAAAATATTTGTATCACATCCGTACTTTTAATGTGTTATTAAATTTCAGGTCTATGGTCGTTTTGGAATTTTTTACTTTTCATTTATCTAGCTGACACATGGGGTAATACACCCGATTTTCCTGATTCAATTAGCACTGCCAATCCAACCACTGCCATTTATTTTGCATTATTTGCTATTTTTTCTTGGGTATGTACAAAATCTTTGTATTTCACGTATATGTTAAACTGATAATAATATAACACACCACAGTATAAAAATTTATCTTTTATGTGTTTGATTAAATTATATTACAGGGAACTTCTGCATATTTCTCATATCAAAGATATCAAATGGGTGTAGATCCAGCGTTTATATCATCCTTTGAAGCCGATCAGTTTGGAGCGTATGACGAAACGCAAAACATCAGTAACAATGAATCTCCGTTTAATAAACAGATGTCAGGTATAAATTAATACAATTTAACAATTCAAAATTTAAATATTGTAAATATTGTTTTTGTGAAAGTTAGAATGTACAATTTATATATACATATTACTCGACATGTTTTATGCAATAATACTTAATATAATGATTTGAAACATGAGTTAATATAGGTTATACAAGGGTAGATAGGCATTTTTTTTGCTTTAAGCAGAAAATATTTAAAAGGCAATACATGAATATTGCACAAATGCCACATCACAAAAAAACATCAACAAAATTGTTTATTTTAAATTTTATCATATTTATCTATTTCAATATACCTAATGGACACTCTCCGCAAACATTTTTATTCCTTATTTGTCTATAATTTATATAATAGAAAAAAAATTTAGTACCAACTTAATGTTTATTATACACAAATACATACAATTTTATTACACGTATATATTTTAAAAGTATTTTAAATAAAATTTATCAAAAAAAACCAACGTAGATGTTTTTGAGACTTGGGACCACCATTTGTAAGGGCCTAATGTCAAAAAAGAAAATTCACATGTACTCATAGGCCTAATCATCCCTACTATAAGTTTATTTGTATGAGGAAGGTATTTATGTCAAATGTAAAGAAAAGAGAATATTATATTATCATACAAGATATCATAAAGTCATACTCAATTTAAAAATACTTGTATATTTATCATTATTTTCAAATTATTGTATTTTTGTATAGTGTCTTATACAAATATACAATAAATAATTGTATTTATTTATTTGTTTTATGTTCTAGGTGAATATCAAACTCAAGCTTACTAAGTACCCAGTCAGTTTTTCAACGATGATACTGAACATGTCAGAAAATTGTGTTTTTAACACATATACCAATTTACTTATCGCCGATGGCATTACTGATTTTATTACTTCATAATAACTAAACAACGTATTTTATTGAATAGTTAGTTGCGAGTAGAAGTATCAATTTTTAAAATCTGTAACAAAATTATTTAAGATAATATGTATTTATTTTTTTTTTTTGATATACTTATTATATCATTACATTTTTCAACTAATATTCTATACATTATTGTTGTTGTCCATTTATAATACTAACACAAGTAAATCTTAGGAAAAAAAATGTGAAATAATTATTGGTATTGTTAATAGTTTTTCTTTAAATAAAATTTATAATATGCGTCGATGAAAATTAAAAAAAAAAACGAAGTACCTATATTGCATCATGGCGTTAAGTTTAATGATCAAATGCTTAGGGTTTATACTCCATAACATAATATGCATGAGTGTTTATGTATATTATACTGTTATAAGTAACGTACAAAAAAACAAAACATATTTCAAATTAATCTCAGTATAATAATGTTGTTTTACACATATATATAAGTGACAAATTTTTTTTGAAATAAATAGCATCTATTACCCATATCAAAACGTCGCAGGCAATATTAGAATTTAGTATTAGAAATCATAAAAGTAGAGATACATCGTCAATGTGATTATTACGAACGCATTTCTGTTTTGCTGTACCTATCAGTATTTTGTCGGTAGATACCTTATCCTATATATCTAAATATTATAATATACTATTATATAAATTATTAATCAACTATTAATATTAACATTACTATATTATTATTACATACAAGTGTTAATACGCATATATATTATATATTTTTTTTTCTTAAATATATTTGAAGTGATGAGAAATATATTATGCATACAGATTATTCATGTTTGGGTTTTGTTTACCTATATTTCTTTATAGCTAATACGTATTCGATGTCTTAATTTAAAGAATGCATTTTTATATTTTCGTTCGTGATATTTTTTTTCACGAATACTATGGAGATGACATGACGAAAACAGTTGTACCTAATATGTGTCTTAACCTAAAAATAATGTACGATATTGTTTTTAATAAACAATATTTATCGAAAGAGATTATATATTACTAGAAATGAATAGAAAATATTATAAAAAAAAACATAATTCATCTTTTAAAATTGCTTTGTTCAATTAAAACATTAATAAATAATAGTTATAATTTTTTAATTCATGAGTGTTATAATAATAATATGATGTTTAGACTATTAGTATTTCATTAAAAATATACCTGTTTTTAATTTTTTTTTCTCATATAATACGTTAATAAATATTTTTTAGATGTCAAAAAGTTTGATTTTTTAATACAAGGTCCTTTATAAGTTAACCTAAAATCTTTTCCTTCAACTGGAACACCGGGAAGTGTATTTCCTGGTTTTAATATGACAGTTATTAACAATTTGTTTTTCTCATCTACGGCGTGCTTACATTTGCATTTTCATAATTGGCAATCGACCTATATTTTTTTAGGGTATATATTCGTTGGTTTTTTTGATGTAATTTTCTATTTTTACTTAAAATATAAAAAAAAATATTTGATGTTTAAGAAGTCCATATTTATGTATATGTTATCAATGTATTTGTTCATAAATATGCAGTTAATTCATAACACGTCCCTTCAATAACTTTCAACAAATCAGTTACGATGTTTTTAAAAACATCTTTTTTTTACCATGACAAAATACCATATTTTCTTAAATACAAAAATATATAATTTCAATGTCTTTAATTAAATACTCATATAGTCGTATGTTTAAAATATTTCAAAAACAATATTGTTAAATTATAATTGTATCATGTCCATAATTATATTTATTTATACATAAATAATAATAATAATTATAATACCTCATAATAAATCATAAAACTTTATATCTGATTTACCCGAATTTCGTTAATATACTGTGATCAGCGATACTTGTTTTCACCAATTATAAAATCACATTCCCTTTTCGGCAATTCCACCAACATACAACAATAGATAAGTTTTCTTATAAGCTGAGGGTTTGAGCATTTTTGTAAAAGGTTTTTATCAATTATAACACACGTTTAGTTTACAGCTCTAAAATTATCATATTTTTATTAGTTCTTTACTGTACATTTGAGGATGGCTGTTAATAACTATATATTTGTGTTCGATATTGTTTATGGTGAATGTCGTCAAGGTATCAGCTGTTTTAATAATAATAAATAATGATTTGTATGTTGCACCGTCCAGAAAGTTTCGAGAATGTATATTTTGTGTTGATCAATTGTATAGAGTGTATTAAGTATAATTTGGGTATAGGATGTAATACAGTTACATCCACCAAACGAAATACGCCTATTCACTGATTCCGAAGTTCAACCAAAACAGTTTTTATATCAATTACATAAATAATATATATTTTTTTCTAATTTTACAATAATGCTTATTTTAGATTTTGATAAATTTTCCCGGAAAATAAAAAATAACTTTTAAAAGCTATTACACAAAAAGTTTATATGAAATACAACGGAATATTGAAAAAAACAGTTTATTACACATTTTAATAACTAAAATATAATAATATAGGATATACCTGGAAAAAGTAAAATAAAAATCATTATTATACTGTAGTCTATAAGAATAATTATTTCATAATAAGAACTCCGTACCAGTACCGAAGTTGTAGGTCGACCAGACGCAATATAGTCAACACTCAATACAGTCAATAAAAAATGAAGCTAATATATATATTTTTTAGTAAAATACCAAAACAACGCCAATATTTTTTTCATTTTCCGGGAAAATTTTCACCGAATCTATAACAATCATAATTGTAAAACTTAAAAAACACATTATATACATGTGTATAGAAATTATTTTGGTGGAAACGTGGAATCGGCCGATGTATCGTTTGATGGAAATGGGCAATGATAGAAAAAGAGTATATTGCACATTTGGTGAAAACGTGTTAGGTCTTCGAACTCTTTAATTCTATCTGCTACTAATTTAGTGTTACTGTAGATTATTAGCTTTTATCAGTCCCGAGTCAACTACAGAGACCACAACAAGAGAGAGGTACGAAGCTACTAGCTATAGCAGGTTTTTGTTTTAGGAAGGTAGTAAACATGTTTCTAAAGTTTCATGTACAGCATATGCAACATATCGAAAAACTGGATGTAGATCGTACTTCAAATCTGTCAAAATTATAAAATTCCCATTAATTTTCGTTAAAATCGTTAAAGAACGGTTATAATAATATGTTTACGGTCAAAACCCATAGCACAGAGAGCTTCGTTCGGAATCGGTTTTTGACTGTAATGATTAATCGTTTTTAGATTTAAAATGACAGCACACTTTTAACACACCCGTTCAAGTAACAACCTATCCAAAATGTGCAATTACCACGAAGCCAAAATCACCGTCGATGTTTAACGACACGAGAGAAGGAACACATAATGAAAGACTATTTTTTTTATAGTTTTATTATTATTTAACTTATCAAATAGTTTTTTGTTAATAATATTTAGAATATAATGCAACATAATACATCCAATACAAAAAAAAAAAAATAAAAAATAGTTATTGCCTTATTTTAATAGAAATTTTACCTTTTTGCAGATCGGCGATATATTATAATATAATGTATAACAATATTTTAGGAGCAAATATCAATTACCTATAAGACTAACAAAATTATTACAAAATACGACGAAATTGAAACTTAAAAAGAAAAATAACTAAAGGTAGGTTATTTAGGAATTAACCTAATTTACTCACTGATTCCTATTATGATGGTCAACGAAAAGACAAAAGATATCACACTAATTATAGTCATATATATTTATAAAACTTACATTGAAATGTTGGTATTATAATTTTTACATTATTATTTATTTATTTTTATCGATGTCAAGTATTAGGTTCTATCTATACGAGAATTACAATACTAATATGTACCTATTATTAATTGGAAATTTTTAACATTACTATGGGAGTGCAACGAAAACAAATATAATGTGTTTTCAAAAATATTATTATTACAATGCATTGTGGTTCCACTTCAGTAAGTTTAAATATTGTCTATAGTACTTCCTATATTGATCCGACAGTTGGAGTAATGCATTATGCAGTACACTCCAAATCATCTTTGGGTTCAGCGGTCGAAAAATAGCAAATATTTGAACAAATATCAGTATATAATAACAAAAATGAATAAAATATTTGTAATACGCTAAACTTTAATATAATATGTCTAATACAGCTGTGGTTTAAAATAACCAATTTCATGAAATGTTGACCGAATAACAACTGCAGGCTTTTAAAAACTATTTGAGTGAATTTGAAATACGTATAATGGATGAGCATCTACACTGAATTAATTGAAATTAAATAAAAACTTAAAGTGTCAACTTTAATTAAGTTTAAAAATAAATATAGGTATATTCGTTACTTTTTAAAATTGTTTAAAATATTAAGGTGTTTTAATCACGATCACAAACTGAAACCTCTCTGTGTTAGAATTCTTACTGAAGATGGATTTATTTGAATATATCTATATGGCAATAATATGTCTATATGGTAATATTTATGTCTTCGTTTTTTACTTATTCAAGATATAAATTTAAAACCAAATTCTAATATTTTATTGTTATATTGTTATATAAAAATGTGATTTGTAATTTATGTTAAATTTAAAAATAATCGTTGAAAATTTAATTGGTTGAAATCATTTATTGTGTAAATCATATAAACGTAAATTAAATTGAATGTAGGTACTGAAATTCATTGACGTTTAAAATGATTTCCATTTACACTCAGAAAAGTCTGTTCATCCACAGTAATCTTATTTTATAATGCTATATCAAATTATGATATAATAATCCAAACCAGTTATATATTTAGTGCCATTTAGGCTATATATCTATATTAATAATAATAATAATAATAATGGTTTTAAATTTTAATCGTGATTTTAACAACAAAATATGTATGTTGAAATCAATGGCGTTTAAAATAATCTGTGATATTTCACTGATATTTGACTCGAGAATTCATCCTTACGATAAAATCAAAGATTAAATATTAAACCGTATATATTAATATTAAAATAAATAAATTACAAACTCAGCTGCTGAACATATATTAATTTCCATTGGTAATATGCGCACACGGTGCTCATATACATTAATGCGAAATTATTTTCCATTCAATTTGTTTGCTATACATTATTTTTGACAGCATGGCGATTAAATTAATCGATCCATTGACATTCATAATCGTATATATAGTTGCCCATTATAAGCTGTGACATTAAACGGCAACTTTTATAAAGGTTATATGTTCACAAAATAGAATATTAGCAGTGGCTCTGTTTGCTCGACCCTCTATGGTACCTAATGAATATAATATAATATTCTAGTACGTTTTATAAGAAAATATTATGATGTTCCGTCAACTTTTGAAAGTTCACTGTATTTCGTTTTGTGTACAGGAACACAAGTCTTTATATTATATTTAGTGGTACTAAATTATTTTGTCAATCATTCTATTTAATATTTTGATTGATTACTTAGTTTAAAAAATTTTCTAAGAAAACTACGTTAAATGTTATTATATATATATATTATTTAAAATAATATATAATAAAGTATATATTATATAGTATTTACTCTTAGTGCATAATGGTTTACATACAAATTTATATTATAAATAACGCTTAAGAAAATGATCGAAACAGAATTTAAAAATATACATTTTATTTAACCCTTACAACTTTTAAGAACCTAATTTTATAAATACCGATAAAAAATGTGTATATAATCTATCTCGCCTAGTTAACAAATATTGTAAACACCTTTCCTACCACTTATGAAAATATTAATTTTACTCAAAATATGTAGTGTTTTACTTGTACCTATACAAGTAGTCCCATATAGGTACACTATTATTTTTCTTTGAAAGCATCTCAAAGTTTAACGAAGTGATTTTATTGTGTTTTGTTATCACTTCATGTTGTAACAAACATATGTAATGTGCAAAGCAAATCGTATACAACTGTTCTATATACAACATTCTGAACTGAATAAATCACATAACACGTCGACATTCGTTAGCCGCATAACATATTATCCTACGAGCAAAACATTTACCCATATCGGTTTGCTGACGATTGCGACGAGGCGATATTTTTACATTTTACTACACGAATAAATGAATAATAAATTGTAAATATAAAGATATATAATATATAATCGTATCTTAGATTTTTGGTATCATGTACTAGCTTTGATATATGATTATTGTCTTCGATTATTGGAGTGTTTTAAATAAATCGTGTTCTGAATGTTCTGCTATGTTAATGGATTTTGTACCGCTCGTAATCATAACTTAAAATTCGAATATGTGCGCTGAATTAAAAACTAAAAGCAATTAAACGTTACAAAATTATTTAAAGAATGCATAATAATATACAGTCGATTCTGCTTTATTAGGACACACTAGGGTCTACAGGGTAGCGTGCTTTTTTTGTTCCAATAAAGCGGTTGTCCCAATAATCTGAAACAAAAGGGATATAACAATTTGTTGGTTACTGATTTATTGTTTTTTTATTATTATTTTAAATATGTACATAATTTATAGAAATAGGCAGGTATATACATGAAATACACTACTTATTTCTAAAAATACATATATTTTTTTATTTGTTTATCTTATTTAAAAATAAAAATCATCGATTGTACATCACATTTGAACATACACACGATAAAGTTATGTATGTAACATACATTTGAGATAAGTGGTGAATATTTACACTACAATCATATGTTTATTTTGGTAATTGAGGAACTGCCCAGATTAACCAGTGTCTCTATTAAGCGAAGTCGACTGTATTGTCATATATCATTTCGACCACAATTTAAAGTTGTTTGTAATAATATATTCGCAATTTTTTTTTTTGATATATTTCCTAGTAATAATATCTATATATATAGTTGTAGGTATACACTACTCATAACTGTAAGCATATATTTAAATGAATCAATAAAATGTCTAAGAGGGCGTTACACTGTTACAGTAACCATTTCTAAAGGGTTCGAAAAAAGCAATCTTAACAAAATGTTAAGGAAACAGAATAAATAATAATTTTAAAATATTACAAATGTGATTTGTAAAGAAACGTATAAGTGGGTCTCAATGTTACTGCCACATGTGATTGTTGCAACTATCGTCAAGTTTTTTCAAAATTATGGTATAATTTTTCTGACAATACCGCAATAGTTGTGAAAATGAAACGTATGTTTTTAGTGTTCATACTAAAATAAATTTAAGAACTTTGTCTAAACGTTTGAGTATGTTTTTAGAAGTATCTTATATGAAAGTATTATTGTGTATGTACTTGAAGTATTGAACGACTTTTATGAGATATAAATTCAACATTTAATAAACTAAAATTTGATGTGGAGTCTGCAGTCTGAAAACATATTTAAAAAAAACCTATACATCAAAATAACTGTAATGATATTTAGGACAATATTCTTAAGTTTTTTTTGCGAACAAATAACGTTTCTACAACCGTTGATGTCAGCATAGTGAATACTCGTATATATGCTTGTAATGTAAGTGCTCGAAACATATTTTTTAAGTATAATTTCGTTACCGTTACGCCTTCTTTAACCTCGGTGCTAACAACTGAATAACGCACTACCATAATATTATACTAATTGGGAGTTTCTTAATAATAACTATAACACTATAATGAAATATTGCTCCCGTTATATACTTTTATGGCATTTGAAATTTGCATATCATTTTGTGCCAAATGGTCTTAAAAGTTATTTCATACAATTATTAATTTATTAATATATTTCTCCTGGATGGAATTGTTATGGTTTCCAATCGTAATTTAAAATCACTTTAATCGCCTGACTTTAAGTATTGCATATCAGAGTTCGAATAGTTTGATTAGTGGTTATATCAGAAAAAAATTATATAGTTTATAAAGATTTGTTTAATTTAAGTCATTTAATTTTTATTTGTTGTCCATCTGTTCTAGAACTTTGTGATTTTTAAAACAAAAAATATGTGTCTAACTATAACTTTATTATTGATTTTTAGACACTTTTTTCAAATAAATATCATTTTTAAGTTGGCACACAATATTGTGAGATATAAAATAAGAAGTCACGATTCATGATAAGCATATATTTAGCAATAAATATAAAAAACAAATGCTTTATCAAAAATTAAAAAATTAGGAGTTAATTATAACATTGTAACAAATATTTATCATTTATGAAGGAACTTAGTTTTTTTTTTTAGATATAACTATAATTTCTTTTAAAGCTGTAAATATTAAAATGAAATGAATAAAAATATTGGATTTCGAATGAATATTATCCTGAAATCACGGCAGGATGCAGGTATAACTTATATAAGATTTATTAAAATCAATTTTTTTTCCAAAACAAATATTAGTTTATATTAGTGTACTATTTTCATCAATTCCTTATAAATTGTTCAATTATTATTATTCATCAGCTTTATTTGTAACTTAAATAAATGTAAAATTGTAGTTTCAAACTCAAACCGTTATTATTTTTAATATTTTTTCTCGTACCATTAAAAAAACTTAATTTTTTTTTTGTTTTCTTATTCGTTTGTAAATTGAAATGCTGTTATTTGTCAACAAAAATGGAATTGTTAATTTATTTTGTGTATTTTATGTATTTATACGTCTTGTTTTTGTAATTTATTAACAAAAAAACGATAATATGGTCTCAGCTAGTGCACAATAGTGTTCATCCAGAGTTTTTATGTCAATTTAAAAAGCCTTCTTTTTTGTTATTAAATATATTACTTTGTACTAATAGAGAGAAGCCACGGAAATACACTACTCAATTTTTCTGTGTATTTCTATGGCCTGTCGGTAACTTTTGTGCGTTTTTTATGGTTTCCTTTTAGATATATTAATACTTATTTATATGGTTTCTAAAAAATTCGAGAAAAACCGTAAAAATTGCACGTACAACTAAACGAAGACATAAAAAATACACAGAAACAATTTCCTCGGGTTTATATAGTTTCTTTCGCCTTTTAAAAAAAGCATACAACGCAAATTTCGCATAACTTTTTATGACTTTGATATTGCTATTCTGATGATGGATTTAGAATGATCAAATACAACATAGTGCGTTCGTCCACCCAATAATTCGTTGGCTTGGATACCAAAATTAATATTTTGTTATTTATATTTTCGGGTATAATTGGAATCACGAGTTATAAGTTATAACCATAGTAATATATGTCATATAACCAAAATATATTTTCTTTCGTAATTTTAGGTGACCTAACTTATTGTTTCCAACGACGATCGTATAGTTTCGTGTCGATTAGCGTTTCACAGCATTTCTCATCACACAATTTTCAATTTTATACCACTTTTGTTAACATTTTAAATGAAATTCGTATGTGCCCGTTTTTTTCATATTTCCGTTTATTCATCCTCACAGTAATTCGTTGGTATAGTTACTAAAATAACGATAAATCGATATTTAAACATTCATTTCGTTTCTATGTGTTATTATTGTAGATGTAAGGATATTTTTGTAAAGATTTTTGTTTTATGAATAATTGAACAGTCATAACTCATAAGACATTATACGTCATACTATATATCTAGCTTGAACAAAGTAGCGTAAAAGTTAAAACGAGCACTTAATAAATAACGCAGGAACAAAATCTTAACCATACAGAATGCATTATAATAATATATAGAAACATAAAAATATAACACTTTTTACTTTGCTTTATGCCTCGTGCCTACGTTATTCAATTATAAGATGAGCTATGTTCAATAGCGTTATGATTTATTATTAATTTAAAATTTATAAATTTTAACAACAGACGTCATTTATACAACTATCACTGTTTGTACCTTATCACTTTGTCGTCATCGGTTGGGTCGTCCGTGGTCTATCCCATCAATTTTTATTTTCATTTTTGCTTTCACTATTGTTTTGTATAATATGTGGTATCTGGATTTTACCATATACCAACTTTCCAAATATAGCCAGTCGGCCGGTTGAAGCTAGCAAATGGCGCAAATCCGCATATACTGCGGTGACTTCAGTACCGATTAGGCACTAATTCATCACAAAGTACAGAGTTTGTTTTCATTGCAACCAAATGTCTTCGTTAAAGTTGGCTTTGATTGCAATTTGTCTGGACAAGGAAAAACCAAAAAATGAAGAGGAGCGTTAAAACCTCAAAAGAAAAAGAATATTCATCTGAATCTTTTAAAGAGAAAAATAGAAAGAGAATTCTAAACGTTTACCTCATTTCATAAAAAAAAATGAAAAATAGTTTCATGAATATTTTTGAATGAATACTGGTATATTTAAAATACTATTTTCTAGAATACAAAAAGATATCCAGAAAGAAAACACATGATTTCGTGAAGCAATTACGCCACGGGAAAAATGCCTTAGGTATGAAAATTAAAATTATTTCAATACAATATATTAGTATAAATTTAATGCAAATTTTTATAGTTTCTGGTCAGGTAGGAATACGTTGTTGCGGGTTGGATGTGAATCGGAATTATCGATTTAGGTATAGGCTGCAGTAGAAGAATCCACTATAAAATAGTTCGGTTTGTCCGTCCTGTACTGATTCTTGTATTCAGCCACGGTTCTGCTGCTGCACACGGCCCACTAAAGACTCTGTATATAGACGAAATATTTGTTTCATAGATTACCTTCGCTCTGCACGTTTTGAGTGAACCCATTGCACAATTGGCTACCACGTAAGTCGCGTATTATGGTATTAGTGGTCAAGCACTTAAGTGGCGCACCAGGGATTTCAGGCACTTCCCCTGGGTTCACACGTATAAGTCGTCTATGTCTCGTTGCCCTGCGATAGACGCCAATCTGAACGAACTGAGCTCGGAAATCAGCAGCGGCAGCGATGGTGCGGAAACCCCACATAATATGCAATCGACGTGACGACGCGAATATGACAGTACTTCAGGGACCGCCAAAGTGCACTTTTGACGCACCAAAGACTTTCGCGGATATATTCATCCGTTGTTCCAAGTTCCTGATTAGAACTTACGATCGATCAAGCTCCGGGACCCGGCGGTGACACCTAACCTCAGTACCCGCCAACAAAACACTATCGAAAATCTTCCGCGTTTTGAACGCAATTACAATATAATATGGCCAGGTGGTTTGTTTTTTGTTAAGTGTTATTTAACTTGGCCTTTTTAATGTTAAAATATAGGGACTTTATTTACATTACATAGATTTTACTTTTTATTCTAAATATAACAGATATAATGAATATAATTAATCATCGATTGGACTCGGGACGACTTGCAGCAGCCTGCTATTTAATCTAAATCGCATAAGTTTCTATCAGTATAATACGTACAAATTATGAAACTGAATAGATAAAGTATTAAACATATTCCCTGTTATCATAAAATTGAAAAAAACACGTTTTTATTTTTAATGAGATTTCAACATGCAAATTATTGTATCTCGACTATTACAATATAAAAAAACAATTATAATATGACAGAAAAGAAAAAAAACTAGTATTATAGCGCATACTGTTACATTTCAATGCCTGTGTCTACAGTGTAATATTAAAGATGGCTTTTATTATTATGCCATCATTGGAAGAAAGAACATTAATAAAGGAAAAGTTTAGATCAAGAGAGGAAAAAAAGAAATTAAATGTGTTCTATAGTGTGAGAGAGAAGATCAATTAGTGAGCAGGTGTTGAAAGTCACATGATGTCCTACCACTACAGTAATAGGTAAGGTACAATATGAGCTGTTTTTGAGCCCAAATTTGTAGGAGTGCGATACAGTAGTAGGATGTGTCCGGTGCGTACCTGAAGTATTTTACTATATAAAAAAAAAAATCACGTTATAAGTCGTTATGCGCATAATATATAGTGTTTTAAGCGTATATAATGATCAATAATGATCATAATAATGTTAATAAAGAAATTTGCGATTATTTCTGAAATAAAAATTTAAATATAATCATTTAGTGGCGTGGCAAACATCTATTAAACCCTAAGCAAATGATTTATATAATTAATAACTACGAAAAATCGAAAAAATTGAGTACTCACTGCCTATAAAAGTCGAACGGCATTATTTCAACATAATCTTATGTCATATTCGTGTACCTGTGATGTAATTTTTTTTCACACATGGTCAGTTTCATGAGAATCGCAGTATCCTGTGGACTGTAGTCTGGCCAGTCGGTCTTAGATAATATGAGTAAATCGAAGATAAATTACGTATTATTTCATCGTTTGTGTACGATTTCGGGCTTAAATATACGCGTAGACGTTTTGAAACCATATATTATCGGCACATCGCAGACGTCTGATCTGACCTTTGAAGACGAACAAATTCACGTCGACATGCACGGCGAGATGTATATTATTGATTATTGTACTTGTTCTGATCGAGATCGATTTATGAATCCGTGTCCGGCCGTAACCGCCGAGAGAAACCTGCAAACACAAATCATAATATTATAATACCGCGGCGATGGGCGAATGCGATGTTAGATGGTACTGTAAATAGCTTCAAACAGTCATCGTATTATAATATGTAAAATGGTTTAAAAAAGCATTTTTTTTTTTATTGGAAGATATGTCCATAGAGTTTGAAGTTAAAAGGAGTAAAATGTTTTATTAAAAAAAGACTTCATCTAAAAGTATTAAACCAGAACACAGTATAATAGAAACCAAAATATGAATTCTCGTTGAAATGTTATCATAATATTTTACTTACGTACCTAGATATATATCAATAATAATGGTCTTTGAACAAATAAACGGGACTGAAATCCTAGTATTGTGGCCGCTTAGAATGATGAACGTACTCTTTGGCTAGTAATAAATGACGTTGTCCCGTCGTCTGGGAGATCCAAGATAATATTTTTCCGGTGACAACGTAGGACGAAATTCGAATTTAGTTATCTTGCAATTATTCATAGTTCAGATGTCAAGCATTACAAGATTAAACACGATGGCAGTCTATGAATCCGATAAAATCGAAACTATTATTAGTGAAGATATTATACTTATACTATTAGATGCACGTGAACAAATTACAGACGCATACAATAAAAATATAGTGAACGATATTGTCAAAGGCCTAGTGGATGCCATTAATTACAGACAATATTTATCACTATAGGTCGTTTTTTTCATTTAATCATATGATTTTTGAATGTCACACATAATTAAACTATTTTTGGATGCCTCCTGTGTCAACAAACAGTAATGTACCTACTGGAAACTATTTAAAATGCCATCCAAAAAAAAAAAATCAAACAAAGAATAAAAATGAATGTTTATTTATCTGAAGTTAATTGACTCAAAAACTACTGGAACTTTTCAATAAAAGTTATATCAATAGATTCATCGAGACTTGTAGTGTGTTTATAGTTTATTTTTTCAATCCCTATAAGTAACAAAATGGCAGCTCACATATGAATTTTTTGCTCTCAAAATAATATATATATTTATATGGTTGCCATTGGTTACATACTTATATATTATATTACTATTTTAATTATAAATAGTAGAAATATGTTAAAAACATTTTATTAAAAATATATTTATTAAAAAAACAAATCTATGGAACAGGAAACCGGGCAGGACAGCTAGTGTTCAAATTAATGAATGAAAACCATATGGGCGCATAGAATGGTTTTCTGCATTTCTCTTGCCTTCTTTCGTTCGTCGATTTTCTTCTCGGATCGTAAAGAAAGCCGCAAAATGTTTTTTTCGTATTTATATATGGCTTCTAGAATTTTTTGGAAAGTGTAAACAATTAACAAAAAATTTTTCTGTGAATAAAAATAAAATATAAATAATAATAAACTTAAAATTAGATACAGTTTATTTCTACCTGTAAATTATTGTTTTAATGAAATATTTTTAACACAATTTGGGGCAATCAAGTAAATGTTAAATATTTTTTAGTTCATATGTTATCAATATGGAATTTATGTAGGATTTTCGAAAGGTTTATAGATAATAATAATATAATATAAAATAAAAAAAATTAATATATAATTAATATATATTAATATTTATTATCATTATTATTTTTTTTTATAATTTATTTATTTATATTATCTATAAACCTTGGGATTTTTGTACATATTATATACTTTGATAACTCAATATTAACGAAATCATCAATCTACATCCAATTACAACCGACAACATTATCGGTGAAATTTACGATAAAATTTGTAGTACCTGTAACTTGATTGCTACAGGCTACGGGCCGTAACACGTTTGGGCACAAAACAATATATTTATCTGGGAATTTGGAGAATAATTGGAAACAAATGATCATATGATTGCAAACATTTTTTACTATTTTACTTTTTGGAGCTTATTAGTATATCTAGGAGACATCATAAGGAGCCTGGCTCTTATCTCTCATTTTATTTTCAACTAATTTAAAAATATTTTTATTATTACATACTGTTTTAAATCATTAAGTAGATCATTACTAAAAATACCAAATCTATTAAAATCGAAAATCGAAAATTGTATTTTATTTTATTTATCTCACTAATAATTAAATTAGATTTTTTTCCGACAAAACGTGGACAGTTGTCATAAAATATTTTGTTATATTCTTGTCAGATTTAAATTCTTTTAATTATTTTCAAAATATATTCAACATTATATAAATCCTCTTTTCCTATAATATTTTTATCATTTATCTTAATACTACATATCTTTAAAAAAGTTTCTTCTTAAATTTCCATCAAGGTATTAATTATACTAAAGCGATTTGTATGACTTGTATAAAACTGACTATTAAAGTCTCGATGGAACGCTTCGGGCTCATTTGTAGTCCCAAGATCAGACGATTGACTTTCTGCCCACAAGTATGGCGAAAAGAAACTATTTTTATCAAGTCTCTAGAATATAACCCATAAATTGTTTAGTTGTGTGAAGTGTATAAGTCATTAGATTTATAAATCCATCGTTTAAATCGTTAGCGACAATTGGCGATATATAACTAAGACCAAAAAAACTTTGAAGCCATTTGTATGTGTTACAGGTAATGTTAACATTTGGATAACGTTGAAATTAGCCAGATAATGTGTCATTAGCCAGATAATATATTATTAGCCAAATTTTAACATTATCCGTGATGTATATTGTTAATTTCTTGGATAATGTTAAAATTAGCCGGATAATAAGACATAATCCAAAGACCTTTGGATAATTTCTTAACAACTATAATAATGTATCAATCATAAGATAAAATAATTATTATGTGAAATATTAAGAATCACGAGATAAAATAATTTTAATTTACTTACAATATTAAAATATATTAAAGACATAATTATCAATTACCGCATATAGAACGTAAAAGGCATATTAAATAATTTGAGTCATGAGATTAAATAATTTTAATTTACTACCTAGCAATATTAAATATATTTCAAAAGTTATTAAATAATAAAAGGAAAATGTAATTTTAAATGTTTATATATAGTTCTTAAAGAGTTGCTAATGATATAATATTAAATTGAGTACCTATTTTATTTTATAAATTATTTTTTGAAATATAGAATTAAAATGTTATTATTTATTACTACACGGCATGCTTCCGTGACATTTTGAAATACACAAAATACTAAAAGACTTACATTTACATCTATTGGTATCACATTTTTCTTTACACGAACATCCCTTGATGTTACCCTTGACCACCGCCATCACAACTTTTAACATTATCCACTATTGACTGGCTAACGTTAACATTATCCGAATAGTATTGATATCTAATGTTTATAATCGAATGATTACATATTAGCCAAAATGTATGGCTAATTTTGACATTATCCATATGTTAACATTGCCTGTAACATATACATAGGTTTTGTGCCCAAACGTGTCTTGTATAATGTGTGTACCACTAAGTTTTTTGATTTACCAGATAAAATTATAAAATATCTTTTATTCTGTGTCCAGACGTTGTGTCTATTTATACCCAAACGTGTTGGCTTTTAGGTCAATGTGTCCAAACGTTCAGTGACCAGGCTTTCGTCGTTGCATTCACGGAACCGGAAAAAAAGTATATAATGTTTTGTTTGTAATCACAGTTCCAGCGATAAAAGCGTATGTGAACAATATTTATGTCACGACGCTCAGTTCTACGAACTATACCTATAAAAATATATAAACATCATAATAATCGCATATAATTATATAATTTATTTATTTATTCGTTCAATTTAAAACGCTATTTGATTTCCTTGCAAGGAAATACTGAACCTCGCTGAGAAAAATCTCAGTTGTGTTTTTGTGTGGCACACACAATTATTTATAATATGTTTATTCCAACTCTTTCAGTCGAACGTCGTATAGTGTTGTTGTCGTCAATGTTATTATATACAATATATACAATAAATATTATGGAGCAGTAAAAATAAATTAAAATGCATAATGTATACTAAATGTATAGTTAAAAAATATAATTGCGCGTTACCACTGCCACACTCATTGAACTGCAACTAATCGATATCGGGTCATTTTTTTTCTTGTGATATTCGTCTACTGTGCAATCGGACATATGTTGATAAACACGATTATAGTATAATTGACTGAAAATCGTTTGATGACGACGACGATGGTAAATCCCGCGTTTCCGATTTGCAAACCACAACTGAACTGAATTTGGAGTGGTTCCGTGTATAAAATATTATATTATATTTTACCGAGAATCTGCCGCGATTACTATACGAATATTATTTATGACTTATCATATTCACAAATTTGTACTATTTACATGGTACCGTGAAAAACCGTAGTTAAAATATTATTACCATCAACTAAGTTAATTTTTGAGTAAGCGAAAATGCTACAATTTTTTATTATGATATGACTTTAACCGCAAATTGTCAACATATACTGTGTAAAACATTGCTCGTGAATGTTTAAAAAAAAAAAAAATACTAAATAACTAACATAAATGTATACTAATTTAAAATAATTAAATTATTAGAATGATTCTTTTTACAATTACAATATTATTAATATGAATTAATAATGATTATATGATACATTTCATGTTTTAACTAATACCTATTAATATAAAAAAAATAATTATTATATTTGGTGTTTGTTAAATTATTAAAGTTTAATTTATTTAAATTTTAGTCAAGTTCGAAAAGTTATTTAGAAATTAATTTATTGTAATAAGCTGATTAAACTATTATGATGTCACCTAGAATTATATGGAATTCCTTAATTTTACCATCTATACAATTTTGAGCAGCATTTTTAAAATTGTATTTATTGATTAAATATATTTGTTTTTGAACATTTTAAGAAAATAATAAAATTCGTTAAGTTTATATTTTCTAGTACAATTGCCAAAATAATTTTGGGATCCAAAATATAATCTCGATCAACATCTGACTCGTGCATTATCTTTAGTTTTGGTTGGAGAAAACTTTTGTTTTGAACTTTGTGTCATTTTTCAGCACACAATTTAAGACTAACTTTGGCCGTGCCAACATAATCAGATTTAGTCGTATGTCTTAATTAATGCGGACAGTGACATTAAGAAGATACCCTGTAAACACATTCTGTTGGTCAAACTATCATAAAAATGTATCTATAGTGATGTAAAATTGGCATTATGATTATGATCAACATTCAATATACAATTTTGCGAATATTGACAATCGTTAGCCAACGATCACTGTTGTTTCACACAATTTTTTGGCACATTTGCCAGTGACATTTTCTAATGTACATACGTACCTTCATTAGTGAATGTCGACATATAACCATTTTGGTCTATACGATAATACTGTAATGCAACGAACAACCGGAGTGTACAAACTCGCAAATCATTGTAATCGAGCTACAAAGATAAGTGCATCTCTTGATTTGTCGAATTGATCTGAGCCTCGACTGTCAGCCGAACCATTGATGCATCCACAATCATTGCGTAGGTATATTTTATATATTATTTTAAAAATAATATGTGTTCCGATTAAGCAACTGTATAATATTGTTGTACTAAAAATAAAACACGTATTGTCTTTCTGTATTATTCATGTTAATAAATAATAAATGATACAGGCAGGAGATAGACGTAGCTTATGTTTAAATATTATGATAACTATTGTACATTTAATCCGCAACGGTTTGCAGTGTCATTGTTTCGATAGTTTGTAGGTAGCCCGACGAATGATTTGGTAGTGACAATTTTCGGATCAACGCCTTCACACGGTAGTAGTGATAACATGTGAAAGGCTAATCCAAATTTAAATTATAAAATAATAAACTAACATTTATACAGTGTATATAAAGCATAGACTATATTATACACATAATAACAATCTAGTTGTTATATAAAATAATATAAAGTAATTTTTTATAATATAATAATAATACGTTCAATCGCATATTTTATGTACAAAATGTTTTTTGTAAAAGGTTAGAACAATTGAATTTTTTTTTGGTTTAAAGTCATATTTTAAATCTGTAAATGTAGCATTATACTGGATTTAATTATAAATTTAAATAATAATTATTATTAAAATAGTTTATTCAGTTTGCAGGTTTTTAATATTACTATTGGTACCTACAATATTATTACTTATTTTTCGATCAATTTCAAGAAATAAACATTAACATTTTTAAAAAATAGAAAAAATTATTAGTAGCCAACTTTTAATAATTGTATTATATAGTAAGAAAAAACGTAAAGAATGTTATTATTTATCCATAAGATGAAAAATATTTATAAAATTCTTTGAGCATTTTTATATTTTAATTTATTTGAAATCTAATTATCTCCGTGAATATTAACACAGTTGTTTCAAATATTAAATTAAAATTAATTTTCCTATAGAACGGAAGTATATCGATGAATTTTATAAATCTAAAAAAAAAATCTATGTATAATTTATAATAACGTCATATCTTGTTTCCAGGCTTCCAGCTATTTGTTTTATGAACAATTTAATACTCTTAAACGATTATTATTCGAAGAAAACCAACCGGTATACAACACTATTATAAGTACATATAATTTTTAACATGTATGTAAATACATATATAAGCATATATACATATGCAATTTCAATCTTAATAGTTTTTGCCTTTTGGTGTCAACTTGTTTTATCACATGCGTATATATTAGACATAATATAAAAGGTAATTTACAAGGTACCATAAAAAAATGTTTTTATCAGTAAAAAAAAAAACAGTATTATATGAATATATTATATAGAAAAAATGTATTTGTATGCATTCAGAAAAATTACATTAGAATATTATATTTTAATCTTATCTTTGTTTTTCGAATATTAAAAAAAAAACTGTTTAAATATTGTTATCAACTCTAGAATGCTATACCCAGTTACATATAATATATGACTTGTATTATAAACTGGCGTGGTTTTTTTTCCCGAGGATCATTTCTACCACTTTGTATAAAGCACATTTTGTAACATAATATTATTAGTCAAAATGTATTCTGCTGTCTATGTATAAATATACGAATAAGCGAAAGAAAATATTGTTGAATTTTTCTTTTGGTGTTTAAGTTGACGTACAACGGGCAAGGGCGACAACTGCGTAAAGGACAATTAGATTTCAAACACTGTGAAATTTACATTTCACGTTGACAAAGGAAAATGGTAAACCATAAATTGATGGTGGAAAATTGGCAGACATTTGAATAATTATCGCGAATGATGGCAACGGCAACGACGCGTTTTTCTCCCGCCGTTATGTGTACCATGTATAAAGACGTGAAAGTTTTGTTAAAAGTAATTTTTATTTTTCTAACATCATTTTGGGGGGCTCACAGCGGAGTAATTAAATACGGCCAACGGACCGGAAACACTGCGCAGTAGTTATATGTAATGGTTCAGATACTTTAACGGGAAAACCGCGTGTGAATACTAAAACGAAGAAAAAGTTTCGGGATTCCGCGCAACCACAATGCGAGGGACAACTCCTATATATGTATGTACGTTGTACAGTATATACAGTCGGCTGTCCCTCTCTCACACGTCGCCGTTGTATTAAATGCAAAACGGTTATACTCGACGTGTGCTCGTCGCGAATTAGAAAACGGACGAGACGGCGTTACTGAAATCCTGCCGACCGGATCGCCGGTATGAAGAAAATGGAAATCCTTCATACGGTCAGATCCTCCGTAGTGTATCTGTGTAATATAGTGATCGCGGCGGCGGCGGTGGGAGGTGGTTATGGTGTGGGTCGGTGGTCCGCGACCTTTTTTGATCCATGCCAATCCCAAATTTTCATTTGAACCTACCGCCACTACATAAGCGTATATTATGTAATATTTATATTCTTCTAAATTAAATCGTTAATTTTAGGCAATTTGATATTTTTATAATTTAATTAACCGGAAATTAAAAAAAAAAAATAGGATAAGACACGACCTTTGCCCGCGTCGCATTACGATCACATATGGTCACCGACGGTACGAATTAATCGTACGTAATAATATATAACTTTTTCATTCGAATGTTAAATTATTGACGACCCCTTTTTAAAATTTCATGACTCCCAGGTTGAGCACTACTGGGTGTTGGTGATGACGTTTTACGACGAACGATTCGCCTGTCGACAATTTATTCAATGCGTTTAAAGTTTCGGAACAAATCTATCGTGCAATTTTGAGTCGAAAAACATTAAGCAGCAAAACACCTAAGTTAATATATTATTAAGTTAAACTATTTTCATACTGTGTTTACTATGGGAACGTTGATTATAATGTTATGTACTGAGAAGTGTATGTTATAATCACGACCAATATGTTACAATGGGGTTTCTGTCAACCGTGTTGATTTCGTGGAAAACGATTAATGTTTCTATTGTTTTATAGGTATATATACGTATTTAGAATGTTTGGAGATAATTGAAAATACAAAACTCGATCAATCTTAAGACATTACAGTACAGTCGTACGGGAATATTATATTATTAAACATTTTTTTTTTTTGATAAAATAAAGAAATACAATCAACAGTTTTTTAATCACGATTCATAATTCTTTGACACAACAATAAAAACAAATTGTTGAAAATAAATTGTGATATTTAGTTATTATTTTTTTAATCTATTATTTCTCTATTACTTTTTGCAGACAAAATAAGAATAGCTCGGAATGTATTGTGCTGCAGACTGCAGTATAGTGTCTTTATACAAAGAAATTCTTATCTAGATGGCTTACTGAAAAAGGTCGTTTTGTATTGTTCAGTAGTCTCTACTAAACACAGAACATCAACCAACAACCGTGGAAAAAATAAACTGTTGAAGTACCATCAGTAAGTATGTTTTTTAGCCGAGGTTACAATCATTTACGAAGTGTTTTGTTTTGCCGTTGTTTTCTAATTAAATACTACACTATACTGAGCTGAACAAAGTGAAATGAGCCACTCCGAAAGTTGTCATAGCCCTCCATCTCCTAATGACGATCGGAAAAATACTTTTAATGTTTTAGATTTATGAATCTTATCCATATAAAATGGTTGTAAGTAGGTAGATTTATAATAAAAAAAATATATATAACTGAATATTTAAATATTTAAATAAATATTTCCATATTTTCCATGAAAAGTTTTTGTGAACATCATATCACGACCACTTGCTATAGCATACTTTAAAAATAAATTAAAATACGTACCTAGGAAATCCCACCGCAAATCATCTTGGTGGTTGCGATAGTATTACGAATCGGAGTATTTGAACTTTTTGACTACCAATTTAAAGATTGAAATTCTTTAGGTATCAATACGATTTAATAATTTATTCATTTTTTAGTACAAAATAATTTTCACATAATTTTTAAATAATTTTGAATACTTTCCAAAAAAATATATCCATTACCTATGAAATTTTAAAAGATATAATGTATTGACGATTGAAACGTGAAATTTTTTTATCATATTGAGGTTTTTTAATTTGTAATAATAATAATTTAAAAATGTTTCGAAGTTATACAGATGAATTTTCGACATTATCTGTGATATTGCAATTTTTGCAGTCCACTGTAATAATTATAGTATAAATCTCATTGATGGCGTTTTTCGATTAAATTGTTAAAGTTTTTTTTAGTTTTAATTAATGTTCATAATACGTGATTTTTAACTTATAAGCTTATAAAAAACTTACTTTAAAAATTGAATTTTCTTTACGTACGTGCATACAAACCTAGATAATAAATATTTATTATAGAGTATATTATATA